>JAAAKE020149124.1:0-31538 GCA_010014785.2 Anisolabis maritima | reverse complement strand
ATATATTCAATAAAATTACCTCCCTATAAGCTTCCTCTAGAATTGAACCAATTTTATTTTCAAGATCCGCAAAAGAAGGTCTTTGGTTTGGTTCTGTCTGCCAGCAATTTAACATTAAATCATAACTGAAATGTTTATAAAATATTAAATATTAATATAAATCACAAACACTAAATCAAAATACCAATTGAACTTACATAAGTTTTGGGCAGAATTCAGGTTTCTCCATCCGATATCCCTCCTTAAGCAAATTTATAAATTCTAAGGATGCTTTAATTCCTAATTTTAAAAAAATTGAAAAATAAATCAAAGTAAAATTAAATATGAATTTCCTAAATAAGAAAGTCTTACCAGGATAAGGAGTCTGTCCAAGTGTGAAAATTTCCCACAAGACTACTCCAAAAGACCAAACATCCGATTTAAAAGAGAATTTGTGATCTCGTATTGACTCAATTGACATCCATTTAAGAGGCAGCAGATTCTGGGGGAAACAAAAATTTAAGTTTTTATTTATTTATACTTTTCAAAATTTTATATTAATAACTATATTAGATAAATTAATTTACAATTCGCCCATAATTGAAATTTACAGATTTTTTTATTTATAAATGATAATTATATGAATTATATAAATTATATTGAAAATATAATAAAACCTTTTTACATCTCACTTCTCTATTATTTTGATTCCATAATAATCGAATAAATAAATAAAATTAGTTGGCCTTTTTGGAGTGTTTATACAAATTTAACTATAAACTCTAAGGCACGGTTTGCAGTTGGATTTTTAAATTTTTTAAATGAAAAAATGTCTTAATTGATTATAAATACAATATTATTTATTTATTTAATCCATACTATAAATTTATGGGAAATGGTTTGAAGTAATATTATTTATAAAAACTCCCATTTATAAATGTGGTAAATATATTTTAATTGCGCCTATACATAGACAACGATTGCTGCAAAAAATAATAATTTACAACAAAGGTTCTCAACCTGTGGGGCGCTCCTCCTTATTAAGGAGGAAGCGAAAGGCTAATCGGATA
Source organism: Anisolabis maritima (assembly GCA_010014785.2). NCBI lineage: Eukaryota > Metazoa > Arthropoda > Insecta > Dermaptera > Anisolabididae > Anisolabis > Anisolabis maritima. The sequence goes on along the minus strand of JAAAKE020149124.1, from coordinate 30,489 downwards.
AGCTTCTAATCTAGAATTGCAATACAACTCTGGTTCTTATCCAGCTTGCCCCAAAAAATTATTCCACTTTGTTAAACTTTTCCTCCTGGGGAAGGATATCTCATTTTCAGAAATAGGCACAAATCCAAATCGTGATCGTTTAAGTGCCTAAGTGGACGGGAAATATGTCTCTAAAATTGAATACATCTAACAAAATAAAATTAATTGGGTTTTGAAAAAACCTCCCGCAGCCTTTGTTTTTTTTTTTTTTTTTAAGTGATTTATTCACCTATAAGAGAGAATTCTCTCCCAGCATGTGGATGTATATGTTCACAAAGACCTCATACAAAATCTTTTTGTATCAAGTGATTGACTGATGAAGACAAAAATATTTGTCGAAATGTAAAGTTAATGGATGAAAAAATCACTTCTTTAAAAAAACCAAGGGTTTCAAAACCCAATTAAAACTAAACTTTCAGTCTTTTTTATTGTAATCTTCAAAAAAACGGGTGCGAGAAGTTGAAAAAATTAATTATTGAAATCAAAATAAAGAAATACATTCTCTTAAAACAAAATTAAAATAAAAAAAATTCTCTGGCGATTCAACTATAAATAAGAGAAAGTAAAAAGTGAATATGTAAAAAAGGTAAGGATGTGTCCTTTCCCCCCATTAATTCAATACTAATTTTATTATACTCACATTAGTCATATTAATAACATAATTAGAATCACAAATATTTTTTGCTAGACCGAAATCAGATATTTTTACGACATTATTTTCAGCCAATAGAATGTTTCTCGCTGCTAAATCTCCATGTATTATCTGAAAAAAAAAAGAAGATATTTTTATATTTGAAAATATTATACTCATTTATTTTTAAAGATACCCGTCTGGAATTCAAGAAGTCCATTCCTCTAGATATTTGGAAGGACCAGCAAACAAGATCTTTCGTCGATATTTTATTTTTCATTATTTCTGAAATTTAAAAAAAAAGCAATAAATTTTTTTGTTAAATATAGATAGATTGATTATTATTTTTATATTACCTGGATTATTAGTATCATCGTAAGATACTTTTGTATTTGTTTTATTCAACTCCTGATTATCTTTAATTATCCTTTCATTATCATCCATTGAATTATTAAACGTCTCTAAAGACCAATAAGAATTTAAAGCATATGATTTTAGATTATAGTTATTTTTATATTACCTCCATCCTCATATAAGATCCTTTGATTTTGGTTATTTGTTTGATTGAATTTAAATAATAACTCCTGATTCTTCTGAATTATCCGGCCATTAACATCCAGTAAATTGAAAAATGTATCTTTATGTGACACAAGATATTCTCTTAAATCACCAAAATGGCAGAATTCAACGATTATATATAGTTCCACTAAATTAATAATAAAATTAATTAATAGTAATAAAAAACGTATTTTATTATATACTATATTATATAAAATAATTCATGTTTCTCTATTTGTTTTAATCAATCAAGAAAATTTGAAGCTAATAGTTCCAAAAGGACCAATCTCCACAATTTTAAATTTTTCAGGAAACGGAATTTTCTGTTTTGTTTACTTCATAATAGATAGGATAATACATCATATATCCTAAATAAATATAGTATATATTGTTTAATGTCTATATGACCTCAGACCGAAAAGACAAAAAATTTAATACTTTGATATTATTTTCGTCCTCAGGATCTGTAATATGCATTGTCAATGAGAATAATTAGTATTTTTTATTTTGTTTCTTACTAATTCTCTATTTTTTTTTTTTCTTTTGAACCCAAATACTCGGATATGTAAACAATAGAAGAGCTAGCTCATTGACATATAAAACTAATTTTTTATAAAAAAAAAAATGCTGTTTGTTTCCTTTTGTACTATCCTTGGATATTTAATTAGAGCGATGATAACTCTTAAAAATCCATTTAAAGTTTTTTACAGATACACTGATACTATAAATGACATTTAATATATAGGTTAGGGTAGTCATTTTGCAAATTTTTTTTTAAATACATACCCGCAAAATTTTTTCATAACTTCGAAATTTCACGATTGGACCCTTTTAGGTGAAATCAAAGTTCAGATATTTTTAAAAAATTTTCACAAAATGCGTATTTGCTGTAAAACAGTTGCACCTAGATAAAAATTCATTAAACCTAAAAGGGTATACTTTTTTACATTTTTTTACTACCTGCTGCAAACATCTTTTGCAACAACTAAACTGGCACCTAATGTCGGAAATCCAGTTATTTAAAAGATTCGGAAAGGACTGGCAAAAGTTTAAAAAAAGGCGAAATTCAGAAAGCGCAGCAATAAAAAATTTTTTTAATCATTTATAGTATCTAATAGAAGACACTTATGTATTCTATTCTATTAGACCTTAGCGAGGAAATTGATGGAGATGATAGATAAAAGCTCTATCAAATTTTTTAAAGCAAGATCCTTCAGGGGATCTATTGTCTTCTAGATTTATTTCAACTCTTAAAAGATTTAAGATTAATTAATTAGGAATTTTTAGTAGCAGATTCAAATTTTGGAGTGGACGGGAAGACTATCAAAGTCAGAGAAACAATTTGTTCACTAAAAGTCATTAATGACCCCTGCAGAGATAGGTGATTTCCATGATAAAATTATAAAGAATGAAGAGCAGAAGCAGTATTTGTTACATGTAACTTTATAAAATACTAATAAATACTCTACAATATTTTGTAGATGAGTTGTTTTTAGAGGCGTAAGTCTTTCGACAATTAATCTTTATATGTATTTCTCTGTCTTAACTAAAAATCAAAAAATTCAACTCGAGTTAAAATCTTTGAATTTACCTGAAATATTTTCAAAAATATCTGAACTTTGACCCCAATGCGCTTCCACTTAACATGGTCCGTTCGTTGTGAAATTTCAAGGTTAATTTTCTTTCATGAAAAAAATTTACGGGTACGTATTTTGAAAAAAAAAATTCCCAAAATAAGGAACACCGTAATATAAGTTGTAAAAAAAATGTTATTTGTGATTGTGTGTATTATTTTTAATAATAGCTCTCTTTCTATATACAATACTGTTGAAATAGTCTAGTCTAGTAAACAAAATTGTATTTATAATTCGTTTTCTCAATTCATTTTTTTATGAAATGACACAAATATTTGGTTCTTCATAGAAGCAGAAAAATTTGAAAGATGGTTTCAGATATTTCTAGTAATATTAATAGCCTCATATCATTTTTTTGAGCTTTACTAAGCATCAAATATGTTTCCTCATTCTGATAAATCATGATAAACTAAAAAAACGAATTACAAATAAATTTTAATTTATTGCAACTGACATTCTCAAATTGATGTGGGAAGTATTACACAATTTTGATGTATGTCTTATATGCCATTTAGACTTTATGACAAAATCAAAAGTAACAGAAATTTTAACAACTTTTTTGTTAATAGTAATTGTTATTTAGGCAAACAATAAACTTATTTTGTATTTCTTAGGATCTTATTATATACTATTATATTCCTTACTATTTTTGATGTTTTTTGTGCAGGCTCCCAAAAGGTTAAGTACATTCAAATGACGTCCTAAATGAATCATAATCTTGAGTTCGGAAGCAAGAGCTTTAATTTGTGACGAATCTACACTGTTTTTAATCGTCTTCACTGCTACCACTGTTTCTACATTTTTTTTCACTATTCCTTTTGCCAAGCCTTTAAAAACAAGTCCAAAAGTCCCTGATCCAAGTTGATCCACTGTAGAAATAAAACTAAAAATTAATTTAATTCTTTACATCTAAAAATAAAAGAGATATTTACCTAATTGTAGTTTATTTTTAGGAAATTCCCATCTCGCATGATATGGTAAATATTCAGCTTGTTTTTGAATAGGGATTTTTGGATCTATCATAGATAAGGCACCGCTTTTAAATTGAAACAAAATATTATCTCTCAATTGCTGAAAATATAATAACTAATTAGAGATTTAATTAAAAAAATTTTTTTAAGTCTTTTTATTTATTCCCATTATCCATTGTTTATTTTTATTATTAAAACGGATTTTTTCGTGATATAGAGTCTTATTTCCGAAATGCTTTACAAAGATAGATAAATAATTTTGACAAAAACTTTAAATCTTCAAAATGTCAATAACAATGTAATCAACAGGATTATGTTTCTGAAAAATTATTACCTTTTGCTTTTTCTTCCTTTTTTTTAAGACAATAAGTACAGGCACTCCAGAAGTGAGAATTATAGCCAGCAAGCCAAAACTTATTATGATATTTCTATATGAAGAATTTTCTTTATTTATATCACCTTCAGATTTCGGTTGGGCAGTTAAATTTACATCTAAATTCTCACCAATAAATTCAAAAGTCACCCAGTCCGGAAAGTTCGTGATATTTTCTCTCTCCGTAGTATGAGAAGTAGATTCTTTAAGAATAAAAATAAAAAATTACAAATTATACAAATCCAAACCCACCTTTTTTAACTTACTAACCATCAACTTGTATATTTTGACTAATCCTAGGCCTATTGGGCGATTGATGACCCATCGCTAAACATGTGTAATTTCCTGAATCATCTGGATTAACATTGGAAATCACTAAATGACTAGTATTTCCAAAGTTTGAAATTTGTATTCTCTCAGTTTGATTAATTATATTTCCATCCTGAAAATTAAATTAATGTTCATTAACAAAAACATTAAAAAAGTTTTTTCTTTGTATGAATTTAGTAATGGAGAGGAAATAAATTTCGTGTTTCTGCATATTACTACAATTCAATAGAGTGAATTGTAAATTAGCCTTTTTCTTTTGCCACTAACAATTGAAGGCTGAAAATTTCAAACATGCTAAATAGCATGATGGTAATTTATTTTAATTAACCAATAAAAAGAAAATCATTAAGGCAATACCATCTGACCATCTAGAGACAACTTCTACAATTAATTAAAATTGGTTGTTGTTGTTGTTGTTGTTGTTATTGTTAAGGGCATTGATATAGGCTTTTAGTGCATTTCTTAATCCATTTGAGACTTTCCGGCATCATGTTAAAAAAATATGTTATATGGCTTTGTACTTGTTTGAAAGCTTTCGGACACCTTTTACAATGTTAGTCATGTTTAGCCAAGTATATATTATATTAAAATATTTTTTACCTTAAACCAACAAATATTCTCAACATTTCCTGTGCATTCTAAACTGTAATTCTTATTTTCTTGAAAAGTTATATTTTCAAAATTGCTTGAGAATTCGAGAGGTCGTTTCTCTAGAAAGAAAAAGAGTTAAGAATTGAAATATATTAATATTATAATAAATTAATATTCTAGTTGAAATTAATTAAAAAAAAAAAGTTTTATTAAATGAATTTTTTTTTTTATATTTTAATCTTTTTATTCATAAATTATATTATAACCTGAATGGTCAAAGATGAGTGGTTAACAATTAAAAAACCTTTACTCTGAATACCAAGACCTAGATTTTTAGGCTGAGATTTCAGACATTTTAGAATAATTAAGTTAAAATAATGGCTACTCAATCAATGTAGCTATTAGTTGATTCCTTTAATAATTTGTCTTCAGGCATTATCCTAAGAATAGAGTAGCTATATTAAGTAGGATACAAATTATTGAGAAAAGAGCTTTGATCATTTTTTTCCCTGAGTTAGACAATAAAATGAGTTAATTTAATAATAAATGTTTGTTGGACTTTTTTATTCCAATAAATTTATTTTTGCCTAGTTTTTAATTTTTTCCCATTCTGAATTCTGATTCCTATTCTCTCTAAAATTTTGATGTTTTATATGTTTTGAGGCATTGTTTCGGCTCTCTGATAAATATAGAATAAGTTTACCTATACATGTATTTATTTTTTTATAATTTTTTCATATTTTTCATTCTCTCTTCAAAGTCTACCCATTACTTATTTTGCGAAATATTTTTCATATTTAAATTCTGCCGGCCGCAAATTTTATTCATCAGAGGGAGGTAAATTAAAATTTTTTGAAGTCTTTTTCGGTATCTGAGGTCATTTACACTCCGTCCTTATTTATTTAAATTGGTAGCCAATATAATATAAATAAATTTTTGTCGCTCACGATGGTAAGCGAAACACTGACCTTTAGTACCTCTACACCAAGGGACAGGATAAAATATTTGTGTTTAATTTTCTGAGTATTTCATTTTTATTCACTTAATCTTTAATATTTTTTCCAAAAAAAAAATTTCATTTTTATTGGATTAAGATATATATTTTCTCTTATTTATATAAATAATATATTTATTTTTTCATCTAAGGCCATTTAGACAATAAAATGAGTTAATTTAATAATAAATTTAATGAATTTAGCGAAATGAATTCTTACTTTGAACTTTAAAGTGAAAATCACATATTAATTCTTTGTTTGTGACTTTATAGGAATCTTGATCTGCCTGAATAGCCATCATTACATAACTAGAAAAGCCGGTCTCTATAGAAAATAAAGTGTCCTGCCATTCTGAAAATGGTATAAAATAAAACAAATTTATAAATATAAATAAGTTGGTTAGATTTTTTTTCTAAGCTCTACTTTATTCATGAATGAATATATGGTATATCATTAGACATCACAAGGAAGAAAAAGAAAAGTTAAGTTAGTAAAAATTTCTTACCAAAAAATTTTGAACCACTCCTTGTTAAAGAAGGTGAGAACTGTGGTTGAAAAAAAATATCAGATTTTGTCAAATTTTTTCTGCATATTAATAAATACTTCGAATTAGGAATCTTTTCATACTCTGAGATTAATTCTTTTTCCATTAAAAAATTGCCTTAAAAAAAGAAAAGCTCTCAGATTATATATTTTATTTATATTAAATATTAAATAAAAAAAAAAAATTTATTTACTTACTAGAATCTGTTTTATATGAGAAGCAATCAATTGTTGGATCGTTAAGAGGAGGGGCTTTATTTGAAAATGATACGTTAAACGAAGGATTTTTCTCTTGAAATTCCTTTTAAAAAAAAATATTTTATTAATTAAAAATATAATATCACGTGTTCCCATAAGATTTTTTCAAGCGGATCCAAAATACCATTTTTTATTTAATTCACCTAATAAATACTTTTTAAATATATTAATAAATCAAAAGCATTTTTGATCAATGGAGGTGATGTATCAACAAATGAACCCTTTATCAAAAAAAGTTAATTGCAAAAAAAAATTTCAAATAAATCTGACGCGATAAAAGATAAAATAAATTCAAAAAAATAATTAAATATAAATTTTGATTTATAAAAATATTTATATTTAAAAAATATATGTATTAAAAAACTAACTTTTAACTCGGAAAAAATGTTATCTATATTTCTATATCTATTGCATACCCTCCCCTCTCTCTCTCTCTAGTGGTTATTGACAAATTGATTAATGAATTTTTCTATAAATTCTATTTGATTGTTAAGTCCTCTGGAAGGTAACTCATGAAAGGATCATCTCTTTCAATCCCACCCTTTGAATTAAATAGACTATACTTTGGTGAAAAATAGGAGATTCTTCTTAATAAACAGGTTGGATTAAAGGATGAAATAAATAGAGGAATAGTTAGTTAGCTAGCTAGAAATACTTAAATAAATAAACAGGATAAAGATGAATTAGAGAAAAGAAATAATGTAATTTTTTTTAGTCTTTTTCGGCCATTTAGACTCCGTCCTTATTTATTTATATTAAATGGTAGCTAATATAAAAATTATAAATAAATTTTTGCCGTTAAGGATGGGAAGCGAACCAGTGATCTTTGGTACAATAAGCTCTAGCTCTGCATTATGAGACAGGGCCAAGAAATAATGTAATTTATCTTATAAATAGATCGCATTTTTTTTTTTTTTTTTTTTTGTATTTGAAATTAGAAGTAGATTCTAGGAAAAATGCAGAGAATAGCCAGAAATTTTCTTTTGGGTCTCAGATAGAGCCTTTATTTTTACTTTTTTTATTGTAATTTTTCTTTTTCGAAATTTCATTTAACTCCTTATTGGCTATTTTATGATATTTTTTGTTTGCACCTTTTACTAAATAAAACCACTGAGCCCCTGGGGTCAGTGGTTCTCTTCCCAAACCAAGCAAAAAAAATTTATTTCTATTATATTGGCTACAAATTAATAAAAATAAATAAGGACAGAGTCTAAAGAGCCTCAGATGTCAAAAAAGACTTGGAAAAAAAAATATGCCACTGAGTATATAAATGTCAGTATAAGATTTGAAATCAAGGGTTAATCTTATAAAATTGTAATAGAAAAAAGGGAAATTACGCATGGTATGTAATTTGTATAACACAAAGCTCCCACAGAATCCTTTTCATAAATAGTAATGTCCAAATTCGATTGGACTACTCTTAAAATCATCATCGAAGCACCTCCATGTGTTTCATTATCAAAATTCTCTGTAGGAAATGCCCCAAAATACAATTGTCCATAAACTGAAAAACAAATAAACATACTTATGTACTGCTAAGACATGACTTTAAGGCCTTTTTTTACTTTCTCTTATCTATGTATAGGGAAAGTATTGAAATCGCAAAAAAAAAAAAAAAAAAAAAACGATGTCGAGATTTCAAAAATTTCGTTTTGAGGTCAGCTGAGTCTAAAAGTCCATTTTTTTTATGGATCTCGCAAAATGGTCTGTCTGTGTGTCGTGGTCTGCGAAAAAACGTTCGAGGCTCAAACTTTATATTTAAACTAGGTACCCTTGTCGCTTACACTTTGAAGCTTTTGAATAAAATCAGCTAAAAAGCCCTAGTGCATTACTAATGTATTTTTTTAGTTTTTTTCGATTTTCACAAAATTCGCTCTAACGATTTTGATTAAAATTCATAAAACAATTATTTATTAGATGATTTTTTAAATTTATTAACCCTTATCTCCTGCAAAATTGTTTGGAGCGCACTTTCCTGATCAACTTTATTTTTTTAGATTTTTTGTGATTTTCTCTAGAACTATTCTAATGACTTTGAATTTTAAATTGGCTGTACATATAATAAATTAAATAATCTTTAAGATATATTAATCATTTTTCTCTTCAAAAATAGTAGGGATTATTAATTTATGATTTTAAGAATTCCATAGAAAAGAGAGGATAAGTCTTTGCCATGGCAACAAATTATAAATATCTTTATTTTATATGCTTGATAATAAACAAAATTTAAGTTTTTTGTTTTTTCGGCATCTGAGGCCATATAGACATTATAGACATTAAACGATATACAGTATAATATATTACCAGGGGACCGAGAATCGCTCGGTCAATAACAGAAAGCTTTCAAAGATAGGACCTTTACAATTAGACAAAAGACCTAAAGATAGGGTCATAGGTATAATAAAGGAACCACCAAAAAGAAACATCCTAAATATATTTTCCCAAAGATAAGACCTAAAGTAATCGACTCCTCGCACACATATTAGTATATACGCCCAATTTCTTTACAAAGTCATTAGAAGCTGAAAATTTTATCCTAATCGGAACAGCAGTTGAACGAATTTTTTTCAAAGATGAATTAGTAAATATAATAAATTTCATCAAAATCGTTAGGGCTGTTTTCGAGAAAAATTTTACACATACATACAAGGATTAATAATAGTAGATATATTTACGATACAATAATTCAGGCATATTTATTTATACCAATTTGTAAACGAAATTTATTGCCATTTAATTTAATTTAATTTTTTTTTTATAATATTGATAATTGATTATTAATACAGACAAATAAAAACTCTCTTAAAAAATAAAAGCTAATAATTATAAAATTGTGAACCGGCGCCCTAGCCCGACTGGTGTGGCAGCACATCAAACAACTTTCTATGTTTATTTTCTAACTATATTTATTTTTTAAATATGTGTATTTTTTATTATATTTTTTGCTAGCTATGGGCTAGTTATTTGCTAATTAAGTGTTTATTGTAATAATATATGGCCTACGAAGCCAAACATAAATAAAAAAAAACTTTCATTATCTTTGGTAAGAGAAAGTTGTATGATGTGCGGCCTTCACACCAGATTTATTTTAATTATAATGAAATGTCCAGAGGGGCGTGGCTATTGGAATATTCGCAAAAGACTAGAAATAGTTGGGATCATTTTTTTCTCTTGAAATTTTATTTAAACGTTTTACTCGAAATTCTCTAAAAGAAAATATAATATAATTAATAGCTACAATCTGTTTCATTTTAAATTTTTACAAACTTAGAAAAAAATGTATTTACATAAACCAAAACAAGAGGACAATATTTATAAATTATTTAAATTACTCCGAAGATGACTCAATTTTAATCAAATCAGGCAGGCATGTACTCAAAAAATTTTTTTAAATAAATTTGAAAAGAAAATATTCGACGTTATTATTGGATGATATTTATTTTCAGTCGATCTCACATTAGCTCATCAAATATTTTCTCTTTTTTTTATATTCATATAGTGAAGAGGGCAGTTATTGGAATAATAAAAAATTGAGAAGGTGGTTGAGTTCTCATTTAGTAATTAATTTTAAATATAATATTAAAAATTTTAAATCAAAAATGTTTTTCATTCATTTTTTTAATACGTTTTCGTGGAACGAAATTTTGTCCAAAATGAAATAAATTAGGGAAAAATAATTATATATCTTACCATTGAATAAGAAAATGCTACACACAAGTAAAGTTATTAGAAACATTCTCTAACATGTCACTCAAGCCTAGGTTTTAAAATAACTGATAAAAGAATGACCACCAAATGGCGACCACTGGAGGGAGAGTTTACCTTCCGCTGACGTAACGTTATATATTTTCCATAGAGATGTGTATTTATGACAATTGTTTTTTCTCTTATATTCCAAATAGAGTAAAAGTTATGTATTAATTAAAATTGAACAAAAAAATCATATGTCAACTAAGTAGATTAAAACAGTTACCTAAGTATATTTATTTATTCATAGTATTAATAAAATAGTGGTGAGTTTTGCCTAAGATCTTTTTGAAAAAATGGTCTTTGGTTAAAGTTTTTTTTTTTTTTTTTTAAGTTAAATGATATTTATTATTATAAAATGATTGGAATCCTTTCATAAAAAATTATAATTTGGAGTCCAGATCCTGTCTTAATTACTTTATTTCTTAGAACTTCTACTTTTCATAATTTATATATCTCTTTTATTTGCTTTACATTTTTTTCTTTGAAAATTTATTTTTTCTTCAATTCTCCTCCCACATAGAAAACCTGAATAATAGCTGCATTCTCTAGTAGGCCTATAAATTTTGGGCTTATGTGTCATTATGAAAATATTAGTAAAAATAAAAGTATAATGTGTATATGTGTAGAAGCAAGTTACTATTTGAAACCTGATGAAGGAAGTACAAGGCAAATTGCAAAAATAAAACAAGGCCGAAAGGAGCTTCCGTTTCCGACAAGTGAGTGTTTTGTGCTATGAGAATTTATTAGAAGAATAAGTCATTTAGACTCTTATTCTGGCACAGGACCCTCATCGCAATATAAATATATATATGTATCAGTACAAGTAAGTATATGTACAAGAGTGACAACTTTGGGTGATAATTACACATAGGCTATAACTGACTGATTGACTGATGAAAAACGAATAAATTTTGTCCTGAACGTCTCTTTCAGCTTTGGCATTCCAAGGCATTCAATTGCTATACTCTGTCTTCTCTAATAAGAAAAAATGACATATTTATTGTCATATGGATATTCAGGTTGGTATAAAGTTGAGACTTCTGTAAACTAAAAGAAAAATAAAAGATTATTGAAATAAAATATTATTTTAATAATTAAACTTCAAACCAACCTGAATGTCCAAGTAAAGTACTACAAAGAAAGTTAAAAAAATTAAAAAACTGGCTTCTATCCCCTAATCATTGTATACTGGGTATTCTCACTACTTTTATATACTGGCTGGCAACAGCATATCATATATAATCATTTCTAAAATTGTAATTAAAAAACAGGAAATAACAGAGGTCACTGTGAGGTTTCTGGAGTTCTGGGCGAATTTTTAATTATAGTTTGTGCCAGCTCGAAATTTAGGAAATCTGTTCCACACTTTCAAACTGTTAAGACCTCCCCCCAGACCACCTCAAGCAAATCACTAAGTCACTTTCAATGCTTTTTTGCTTCTATAATAAGAGAGGAGGAATCTAATGCCTATGTTTCTTTCCCCACCTTTTTCTTCTCTGGAATTCATAGACCGGCTGTACTATAAAATTTTTTAGGCTAGATATATAATCTTATTTAATTATTGCAAATTATGCCATATTGTGATGTGATAAGAAACTAAACAAATAAGAAAATTTATTTATTACTATAATATAATACAACCTTATATCATTGTGCTATATAAATCGAAAAAAGGTAGAGGTATGAATTACCCCAGCTCATGATATTTTCGGTCTATTTCAGAAACACATCAATAGTGAGAAGAGGATGGGGGCTGTAAAAATAAAACGTATCTCAGATGATGGTCAAGAGTTTCATTAGCATGTCGAGAGCGATGCTGGACCAATGGCGACAATTTATCCCCCTGATACAATCGACGGCCATCTGTCACACCCCATATATATATGGGGTGTCATCGTGATCCGATATAGCCCTGGATGACCCTCCCCCAACCCTATTTACGTTGGTTCATGCATAGGAATATATATCGAGAGAAAAGCAAAGGACACCACCCTTGCTTCTTTTATATGGACGCTCCTTGTAAATAAACGATCTCTCGCAGCGATGCAAAAAAAAATCTTAAAAAAAGTGACAAATAATATATCCTTTAGAAAAAAAAAAAAGAGGAAAAACCTGTCTAACATATTTATGAATAGAAGAATAAAGAAAATAATAAATAAAAGAATTTTTTGGACATTTTAAATATAGAAAATCTTTTTGTTTTGGATGTTTTTGTAATTACCATACTTCGGATTACATTGAGATAGCAATCGTTTTATATATAGTTGAAGATGTGGGAGAAGCAATGAGATGGATGTCACCCCAGAAAAAATATGTAGCAAGGTCTTCCCAGCATATAAAAAAGCGACGTTTGTCCGCAATACAAGGGAGACATCGTCCCAACATCCCCATGTCGTTAAATTCGCGACTACTAGAACGAGTCATTTCCATTCTTCCATTATCGCTATGACCTGCCGTGACACCCTGCCTGGAACAATCTCCGTGCTACTTTCTTTCCTAAAACTTACAATCTCCAATCTTTCAAATCCATCTTCAACAAAGTCCTCGCTCTCTTTCAATCCTATTCTTCATGGTTGTCAAGAATCATATGGTCATTATAGATCCGTTAGAACTTATGCTTCCATATCCATAAAAAAAAAAAAAATTATAAAAGTCATAGACTTGAGATTGAATGTTTAAAGCCTCACATCCTGAGATTATGTCCACGTTTTACCTCCACTAAGACTGGCATTTCTTTTATCCCTATGTGAATCTTATTTGTATAGTATCAGACTATAATATTTCCTTTTCTCCCTAATTTTTTTTTTTTTTTTAATTTTAATTTAATTATTTTTGACTGCTCAGGCCATTAAGACTATATATACGATAATACCGTAGTTATTAGAAGAAAAGTCAGTAAAGATTCCGGCGGGGGTTCAGCAGTCTTGTTCCTCGGGACCACCCATCCGAGGTTCAGCACTGCTTGCCTTGCTTGTCAACAATTTCATATTAATTAAATATTAGCTTATGACAAAGAGTAAAAAAATTGGGTTTACATGACGCATTTCGCTTACGTATGAGGAAAAGTTTTAAAAAAATATGACGTTATGTTTTTTTTAAACTCTTCTTAATAAAAACTAAAATAATATAATCTTAAATTAACGGCGATACTGCTAGCAAGGGCTTCCTGCTCTGTAGAATGCGAGAATGTTTCGCTTAGGAAGACTAGCTTACAGCTAAACCCCTTCCCTCTGAATTGCTTTTTTTATTAAAAAATTCAAATATAAATTAATAAAAGATTTTTTTTAATAATTATATTTACAAAAAAATCAAATATAAAAAAAAAACTTGTCAATTATAAAACAACACAACTCTTACTTATTATTTTGCCAAAACTTTAGCCCTTAAAACAAGCAAGGAAAAAAATAAAAGTTTCCCTCTTATTTTTTTTAATCATTAAAAGTTCTTGTTGTCGGTAACAAAATGACACTTTAAAAGTTTTCAATAATCATTTAGAGTACAAAAATCATCAAAGAAAACAAGAAATTATAAGTTTATTTTTAGTAAAGTCCGGGTATGTATATTTTTTTATTCTTATGACATTAAAGGCCATATACAAGGCTAGTGACAAAGCTATTATGAACTATAGAATATCCATTATATCAATATTTAAAAAATAATTTTTAATATTTTCCAAATTTTCATTTACTTTAAAAATTGTTTAAAAAAATCCAAAATATTCGACATTTTTTCATGCTTATTTTTTTGAAGAGTGGTTTTTCAGGTAGCCAATACACATATGCGCATCAGGTGAATACTGTAAATGTGAGAGAGCCTAGCCACTAGCCAATCGGGAATCAAGAAAGTAAAGAAGCCTTCGAGTTGATTGGCTCTCTTCAATGACGTCATAAAATTGCTCCATTTAAAATTATTTCTTGGCTATATATATATTTTTTATGGGTCTCTTTTTTTTCTGACTTGTATTCACATCTAAAAATCATTGTTACTTTATATTTAATTATTCTCTTGAATAGATAATAGACATCAAGCAAGGCTAGGTACTGCGGAACCTCAAATATCCAAAACGCTGGTGGCGGATTTTAACAAGATATAGTCATAAACGAATAGTGTATGAAAAAAGAGAAAAAGCTCTCTAAAAAAAATATGGATTCGAAAATAATATAAAAAGAAAAACGGGGAAATAAATATTCACCGTCTCCTCCACAAGTTATATTTTAGATTAGCCTATTAAAATCATTGCAAAATATAAAAATGCAATCTTCGATAATCGAAATTCACCCCTCGAGAATCTAGCTTATTTTACAACCCTATTCTCTACGCCTCATAGCCTTTTTAATTACATCCCTGAGTCACACTTTTTTTTTTTTTTTTTAAGGGGGAGATTCATTTGCTTAATACATTGCAAGCCGAGCAACTTGTTACATTTATATTTCTCCCTAATCCACTCTCTCTCTCTCTCTCTCTCTCTTTCTTAGCCAACAAACTTCCATGCTAAGCAAAGTTAATCACAAGGACAAGTTTGTTTGGTTTAGTTAATTAAACTTGGTTAAAGTTGGCTTTTCGGAATATGCCTGCTCCTCAGGGGGATCGTCTCTTCTTTTCGTCATTTTCTTTTTCTCTTCGTTCCTACCTTTAAGCTATAAAACTTAAAAAGAGAAGGGAGGAAGGAAGATACATTCTCTTTGGACTTGATGAGTGTTTTTTAACAAAAGCAAGGGATAATAATAATCCCTAAGCATTTCCTTTTATTAATTGTCTATTATTATACCGTTTAAAAAAAAATACATAATTGAATCAATTATGTTAAAAAAACGATTAATAAATTGTTTATTATTATTATTTATTCCAAAAAATAAAACTTTCACTTACAAGATCTTTTTGGGTTGCTGGAAGGTTGGCAACCAAATAATCAACTCACTAATGGATTTCTCAGACTTCCTCTAGAGCAGACCACGTTGTTAATTTCTAGGAAAATTTAACAGGAACAATTAATCGAAAAATCCATTAGTGAATTAGCCATTTGGGTTGTCTACCTTTCAGCAAGCAAAACGAACGAATTTATGCAACACATGGTAAATATATTGAAATATCTAACAATATAAAAGAAAATAGCGAGATCGAAAAAAAATTTCATGGTGAGATTCATAAAATGTTTTGATGTTATTTTCAAAATGCCTGAAAGACTGGGAAAAAGCCCATCTCTGAAATGAAAAAGGCTCAAATTTGATATTTAAACCTGTGCTAGACTAAATTGCCTCAGATGCCGAACTTAAAACAATTATAATTTTAAACAAAACAATTATAATTTTTTAAATCTATTTCTTTCTATATTTATTTTTATTGAAATTTCGTGTTTAGGGGGGGAGCAGAGAGACATGGTCTCCTTTGAATACGCCACTATTTACATTGAATAAGAGTTTGTTCTTAAAGAAGATTAAATCGTGGATAAAAAGGGTCTTTTAGAATCTCACCATCTTTCAAATACAAATTAGCCAATCTAATTATTTTTTTCTCATTTCCTCCCTCTTTTCTACTTCTTTTTTTCATCAGGACCGTTTCAATTAATTTTTAACAGCCTCGCGGCAGAAGCAAAGTCAAGAAAAAAAAACAAAAAAGGTCAGATGACACGGATATAATACGCGTATAAGCAGGGGATTTGGAGGAAAGATGTTTGTAGGGAAAAAGACAAGAAGGGAAGAAGAAAATTACGACTTGTTAAATCTTAATGGGTTTTTTGTATATATGTATAATTAATTTTAATTGTTTTGTCATACACTTTTTTTTTTAATTGAATCATAAAATGAGATTTGGTTAGTAAAATTAAACATAAAATTAAATATGATTAATTGGAGTAAAGATAATGTACCTGACTTTATCTTTACTACTTCTTTTTCTGTCTCTTAACTCCTATGGTTCGGAGTTAGCAAAAAAGATGTTCCAGAGAGAGCGAGGAAGCCGGCCCGTTGCTTTGAATTATACCTGAAAAAAAAATGAGAAAGTGTGGGTTTAGAATGCCAACCCTATGTCGTTTGCATGTATTATACTCACCATATGTGACCATTAGAAATTTGGTAAAAGTACGTTTTAGTTGTTTTTCTTAGTAATGGTAAATTAAATTTTTTTTATTAAAAAAATATATTAAGCAATCAACTGCTTTTTTGTACAGTAGATAGAATAAGACCGCAGAAGATCGCTCGTTAATGATAAATGATGTGAATTTACGAGAGAAATAATAAAATCACATTTAAGAAAACAGAACTAGGTTTACTAGTTGATTTTAATTTTTAATTATTTAAAATTTAGTCTCACTACGCTACAAAGTAACAATGACTATGAAGAACGATTAAAAATTCTTTGCCAGCATTAATAGTTTTTATTTTATTTTATTTTATACTTTTTTTTAAAATTGATATAATTAAAATTAAAATTTCATTCCTTCAAGCTCAGAGACTTACAAACACAGACACAGAGTAATAGATAAATTCTCTAGATCATTTTTTTGAGCTTGATTTGTGAAGATTCGTTGAATCTCAATTTTGAAATAAATTAATTGATTCTAACATTTTCTAATAATGAATAACGTTAAATGTTCAAATTTGCCAGCTCGAAAGAAGTGAATAACAGCCTAACGAAACGACACCAACAAAATAAAATTTTTTTATTATACAACTGGCTGCACGTGGGAATCATTCTCATGAAATCGATATCTACCGAAAATCAAAAACAATCTTAAACAAAGTGGACAAAGGCTGTTGAATAATCAGAAAATAAATAAAAAAAACTCATTGACCGCCTAAAATATTTATTACATTATATATAATACAGAAGTATATACACTCATTACATACGTATAAACATTATTTTTCAATTTGATATTTATTTATTTATTTTAAATTTTTTTTTCTATGTAAATGTCTTCCCGTATCCATATTTGAACTAAGAAATTGTGGTATACCGCTTTTAACTCTTGCGTGTCGCATTGATGGTTAACCAAATGGATTTGATTAGCGATGTTATGGCACATGTCTCATATTTTTAAAACTTAATCATTTTTCTAGGAATCTTTTATTAGAATATTGTCAAAGTCAAATTTGTGGTTCAACTGAACTGAGTGTGGGTAGTTTTGTTGATTTTCTTTTTTTTTTTTTTGTTTGTTGTTGTTTTTGTTGGCTCAAACAGTCACTATGAATTTTGTACACGATGTTACATTTTTTTTCAATCTGGGAAAGTCCGGCCAGGTTTAAATTGCTTCTTCCTGATAGTTTAACAGAGTCATTCTAAAGTTAGTATTTAGAAAGCGACGTTTGTCCGTAATACAAGGGAGTAATCGTCCCAACATCCTCATGTCTTTAAACTCGAGATTAGTAGACCTAGTCAATTCCAGTCTTTCTTTATTCCCATGACCTCCCGTGACTGGTACAACCTCCAATCTTTCAAATCCAACCTCAACTTTTTAAAATTCCCACTCTCTCCTGGTTGCATGTGACCACTGGTCATTATAGGTCTGTTGGAGTCCTTATGCTTCCATATTAAAAAAAAATTATTTCTCAAATAAGTATATCTATTTAAAATATAATTGGAAATTTCCATTCTTTATCACCTATCACTGTGCATCTTCTACTGTTTTGATTTTTAAAAAATTTTTTATGCTCATATTGACTTTTTAGGCGGGTAGTTGTTTCTAAAAAGCGTTAATTTCTCATTAATTTTTATTCCACAATTGGGAATCGTAAAGTTTTGTTATTCTGAATAATATGCTTTGTATTAATGAACTTTGATGCCTCATGGGTTGGAAAGGAAATTCAGTAATCTCCCAGAGTGCGTAGGTTTTTTAAACTAGTCATTAAGTTCTATGAGGAAAATAGTGTATTGAATGAATATATAGACAGATGATTTCTTTCCAAATATTTTGTGGCCCGCTATTAATTATCTTTTAAAGCTTGAAAAAACTTTCTATTGCATTATTTTTTCCCCTCCCTCTACCTCGTTTATTGTAGAAAGCTTAAAATTTTCCATCGCGCTGTTTATTCTAAAATTTTAATAAATTATTATGTGAATGGCCTCACGGAAGCGGAAATATTTAATATTTAATAAGATCAAAGTCCTTCAATCATTTTATAAAAAATAATCATCACAAATCGACTCCGAATGAATAATTATAATAGATAAGAAAAAAATTCCTCCCACTGATTAGTGAAATTTATTCAGCCTTTTTCCTTAGCACTTTTCCATTTGCTTAATAATATCCGCAAGAGTTGCAATAAAAGCCGTCTTATTTTAATGGCAGAGCCCCATCCATTTATTTGGCCAAAACGGGACTCGTCGGAATGTATGTCTGTCTGTCCGTCGCACACAAAGTTGTTTGTTGTGCCATTCAGAGGCGAGAGGTCATAAAGAGGGTCGTTTCGGGGATGACACCCATAAAGAATAGTATGGAATGGGTGATCATGTGAATTGACCTCCACCCCCCGTCCGCGTCTATGATCTTGATTGGATTGCGAGACGCACTTAAAAACTGTTTTATCGTTTAACATCAGTGGAAAACTTGGGAAATACTCTCTTTTCTTGGCCATCTTCATCTTCGTCTACGCAGGAGGACTTTTAAAGAGGGACAACAATTTAGATTCAAACCTTTATTACGTTTTTTTTTATAACAATTTATAAAATTGCTATTTTTTAAGGTATCCTTTATTTTTCTTAGATCGTTTTTTGTCGTAATTGTTCTTTTTGTATATATTAGTTTTATTAATAAAAAAAACTCTTGAACCAAATGTAAAATATATGTTAACATTTTAGACCTGGGGTGGTTTATATCCCTCTCATATTAGTTTTTTATTAGCTGCGCTCCCGCCTTTCCAGATTCCTTGGGGCCCCTTTTGATATTTAGTTTTCCCAAATAGGGACCTCGCCTTCGGCGCTCAGTACGACATTCCTAATCTCTTGTCGCAACTTTCTCTTAAATCAGTTAAATTGAAAAAAATAATCCTAGTGCCCTCTACCTTCCCTCCGTCACCTCTTGATCAGTTACAGTGGTTAGAGCCCTCAAATCAATATCAACTATTCTCTATAGCTTAAAAAATCCGATCAAAAGACCTTCACTGATTGCCAAGTTAACGCCTCTCCTACTAAATTATGCTTTCCACTCCCTCTTTATAAAAAATTTAGCAATTTTTATCCTTTTTCATCTGTGAGATTTAATTATTTATAAATTTTTATTTTATTATTACCAATTAATTAGCTGTGATTTTCGTAAGGCAAGATAGGGCTAAATTAATATTGCTTTTCAATAGAAAAATATTTATTTATATATTTTCAAAAATTTTTTAAGGCTCCGATGAGGCGGAGCTGGAATGGTGGTGGGGGAGGTAAAGAGGTGAAGGGCCTTTCACTCTCAAAAAAAAGTGCACCGGGAATGAGCCAGAGGGCCCGAAAGTAGTTATAGGGAATGGTATGTACCAACAGTGCACGATGCACCAGAAGTAACCAACCGGGATATGATTTTTTGAGAGGATCACATGCTCAGTTGTTAATTTTTCCTTCGGTCGCTCTGGAAATTCCAGAGACGAATAGAGGGACAGGAAATGTCCTCCTTATAAAGATCAAAATGGAAAAGCTAGGGAGGGATCGTTGTGTTTGGTTTGAGCAGTTTTGGGACATTCATTAAGCTTTCGTAGTTTTGTAGTTATGGATATGGGATATGTTTTTTTGGAATTTCCAGAATGACCAGACCCTTAGTATCTATTAGGTTTATACAACATCCTAGATGGAAGGTATTGGACGGTTTTGTGAGACCCACACAAGTTTATTTATATTTATAAATATTTTCTCTAATTTTTTGTCCCATTTTTAACGTGTTAATAAATTAATTTGTGCTTTTTTGACAGAGTGCTTGATGTCGACCACTGGTGGCAATCCTTGCCCGAAGATGGAGGAGGATATCGACTTATCTCTATCCTGAATGTCCTGGATCGATGTGCCAAACCATTAACTCTTCTGAACTCAGCTAAAGAGGCTCTACTGAAGCCTGGAGGTCTTCTGTTAGTTGCCCTCGTCTTGCCTTACTCTCCATTCGTTGAGGAGACCAACGAATCGGGTCAGCACAGCCCTCAGGAATGGCTTCAAATCGAGGGCGAAACTTTTGAACAACAAGCCCAGTCTGTTATCCAAGTAAGTTATCAATATATTATGAAAAATTCTAAAGAATTTTAATCCATATATTTGGTAACCACAATGGTAATAAATTTTGTTGTTCAAGAAGGGAATTGAACCATTGACTCTTGGAAAGTGAAGCGAGACCACTACTTGCGCTTAGAATCTAACATAAAAAATAAATATTTTTTAACATAATTTAATAGCTAAATATTTATAGAATAAAAATAGGGAACAAAAGAGTTTATTTCCTATAACGTCTATCCATCCGAAATACTTAATTTGGAGTGTTTTTTAAGTATTTTTAGACTTCTGAGACCATATAGACCCCTTTATATTTAATAAATAAATTATCCCTCAAAACAAGAATCGAACCCTGATAAAGCAAGAGCTCTACTTCTACTCCACGAGGGAATGAAAAATCAAAATATCTATTCAACTATTAGGAAATAACACTCATACAAAATTCTTCTAATCATCATTCTCTCTGAAAAAAATTATATATCTTTTAACCCTTAGAATCTTGTAATTTCTAATTAATATAAAAGCTTTTTAATTACAATAATTCAGAAATATTTTGTAAACTAAGATTTTTTTCTTGTTTTAATGAATGAAAATACGACTTTTAGCTGGGAAAATAAGTGTAGCTAGGAAATAAGGAGAGGCAAGGAGAAATGCTAAAAACCAAGGCAATTTTTTTTTTTTTTTGGAACAAATAAATATTGATATTTGTTTAAGAATAAAAGTGTGCTACAGCCTTAAAAAATATAATTTCATATAAAAGACAATAGTGCTATTATATCTTTTAGACATCGTTTAACTATTAATAAATAAAAATACAGCTATCCATATTTTCTATTAACCATCCTCCCTTCGATATTGTATAATAAATAATAAAACCATATTTAACCAAAAATAAATATAAATAGAAAAGTATAGTAAATGTTTCTATAAAAGGATTTTCAAGGAGATACAGATTGTTGAAATTATATAGAAAAATAAAGATTTAAAAAAACTATTGCGCATGCGTGGTCAACAGCTCTGAAGCAATTACGTATCCGAAAAATCCATTACTGATCTCCTCTTGCTTAGCTTCCAGCAAACAAAACAAACAAATTAGTTAATTAATTTACAAATTAATGAAAAGCATTAAATTGAATGATGGGAACCCCCGGAAGTTAGGACTAAAGGGTTAGAAGACTAGCAAAAGATAGGGGAGAGTAGTTACTTTTCTCCTTTTGGGACTATCGCATTTTTGCACAAGCAACCTTCCGGGCCTTCCAGGTCTCCACATATTTTATGATAGTATTACATATTTACGATTTTTAATAATAATTAGACAAGTAATAGGTATGACATCATCCTCAGTACAATAATAGATTTAATATTAGATTATAAAATTTGTGTTTCAGGGAGCGAGCTTGCCTATTTTCATATTGGATAGTTTTAATGACTATTTTCTAAAGATCTATTATCGTACTAAAGATGATGTCACCACTCTGATATCAAAATATTTACATTAAACGGAGTATTGCGAATAATGTCCTTAATTTGGCTGAGTGTTCTACAGATTTACCTATTATCTTGTTGCCATCTCCAATCACTTATACATTATGTTCATGTTGAGAACATGTACTTCAATTTAAGAATAGCTAAACAATTAACTCGATAGTTTAATAACATGAATACTTTGAATACTAGTATTTTGGTAAATAATGTAAGAATTTTTTATTCCAAGAAATAGAATGTAATAACGATATATTACATATCAGAAAAATGTTTATGGGATGGTGATTAGGAAGTGGCTTAATTAAAAAAAAATATTAAATTATTTTTAAAAATAACTCGATTTTGTTATATCTATCATTCTAAAAATAAAAAAAAATCTCTAAAATCATTCAAGCCTCGCGTCCCCTTATGGCAACAACATGATCTGTATATTTTCTAATGGTGTCCAAGCGAGTTAATTGAAGGGCTTCCCTACCCTGTGAATTGAATAGTGCCAGAATCTCATTTTACTGCTCACGACTGCTGCCACTGGTCCAACAGACCTATTTAGATATATTTCTTACACTTAAGCTTATAAAAGCGGAGCAAGGATCTATCCAGAGGGGCTGCCTCCCCTCCTCTCTCTACTGAAATCGTCACACTATTTACGGGGATTTCATGTGAAAAATTAGCCTGCCCCCCTCTCCCCCCCCCCCCCTCTGACCAGATTTTACACTCGCTAAAAAAATTTTTGAGGTATGTGCCTGATACTGCGACTTTTTTTCATTTTAGCAATAATTTTTTCACAAATATATATAAGAATATTTTTATTGTTAACTTCAAGTGGATTATCTATTTCTTATAAGAGATATTTTATTAGACTGGAGAACAAGACAGGATGGAGGTTTTGAAAAAAAGTTCTAGGAGACTCTTGAATCTTTGCAAAAAAGCAGGAAAGGCATAGTAGGATTTTGGCGCTGCCTCTCAGTGTAAATCCTCGGCTTACAGCCTGAGAAACCGATTTCCAAGCCAATTTTGCTGAATTTTTCTTCACCCAATTAATCATCATTTGAGGCAATAATTCTTAACCAATTATTTCACACTGAATTTTTGAAAATTGCATTCTTCATTTTTATTTCTTGCATTACAAGACTTCACGCTTGATAAGGGTGAGGAGGCTGGTATAGGTGAAGTTGAAGAAATGACAGTCTTTATCTCGGAACTCGTGCTTGGTATCCATATACTCAGTGTGTGAGCATATGAATAAAATTTTTTTTTAATTCTTAAAAAAATCTCTTTCATTTTTCGGAAGGGGAGGATTGACTTCAAGCTCTTCTCTTAGTGATATTCACCCTAATTGCATCGCATTGGGAGAACCTACTCATAATTCCTGGCCAATCTTTTGTTAATAGCATAATTTGCTGATTTATAAAAGCAAGAATACAAATAAAATATGTTATATATTGAAATTTGTTACTGGATTGCTCTATAAATAAATAAAAATGTGTATTATTTCTTTGTAAATTGTTTTAAAAAATTTCTTACTTAAGTATTCAAATTTTTACAAGTCTTTATATGCTATAATTTTCCGAGTTCAGCAAATAGGTTTTAAAACTTTTTAAATCGTACGACTGGATCCATTTATAAGTGTGGTGATTGAAAGTGATTATTCTATATTTTAATTTTAAATACTTTTTAATTCAATATATGTTTCGATTGTTACCCATTCATAAGAGTCATAGTTTTATTTAATCAGGTAGTGAATGTTTTTATTGGTGGGATCTGACCCTATTGTCTGTGAAAGCCCAGGTTTGTTGAAGAGTTTCCAGAGTATAGGCCAATGAATAGAAACTGAGGTAAATAAACTTTAATGGAAATTTTTTGATGTAATGACGATACAATGGATTTTTGTTTCAGGATGTATTCGAACCTGCAGGTTGGAGAGTGAGAGCATGGACCCGAGTGCCATATCTTTGTGAAGGAGATCTAAGCCAGGCTTTCTATTGGTTGGATGATGCAGTATTTGTTCTTGAACCCATATCCTATTAAAAAAAAAGTTAAATATGTCCAAACAGCATTTTTATTCATCGGTGGCAAATACACAGCTTTACGTATAAACAAGCAAGCTAAATATTTTTATACTATTTTTTATCTTAATTTTAATGGTATTATTATTAGTATTATTTTTAAGAAATTACATGTAAATACATATAATTAAAAGATCCAACGTGGGCCACGTCTCGAACATTCGTTGTATAAAAACATCAATAAAATAATAATTAGCTGCGCTTTGCTCAGCCTTTCTCAAAAGATAAACCCTTGAACACAGAAATAAACATTCCGACCTTTTTTTCAAGAGAGTTTAAAAATTGATTAAATATTTTTCAAAATTAATAAAAATAAGTATTTATTATTGTTATAAAAATATTTTTTTCTTAAAGAGGTGATTAAATTAAATTTGTTATTTTAACTCTCTTTATAAAGGTCTTTTCTTTAAAATGAACGTTTTGCTGTTTGGTGAATTATAATTAAATCTCTATAGATTTTTTTTATATAAAACAAAAAATTTTATAAAATTACTAAATTACTAAATTTTTTATATTTTTTTATTTAAAGTTTGTTTAAAAAATATAATCTTTATATATTCTGTAAATTAACATTTTTAAAATTAAAAATATGCTTGCCTTTTGAGGCATTGGGTAATAATAAAATTAAACTATAATATTTAGAGTGTATTTATTAAGAGAAGATACAAGAGAATAATTTATTGGACTGTTAATGCTCTCCTTTTATCCAAGACATTTGTAGACTGCATCTTAAAACATCTAGATATGCCCATTATTAAAAAAAAATATTTTCAAATCAAGATAATTACAACATTGAAACTGGATATCACAAAATTTATCATATGCTTAGCGTTTAATATCGTCTAACATTGTGTGATTGAATCAAATTTAAATAGACCTTAATTATTTTATCAATATTTTACAAGAGGAAAGATTTTTTCTTTTTTCTAAGAATAATTTTTATTGCAGTGCCTTAGAATGGAGGTAGGTTTTTAGCCAACCTGTCAATAAGCCAAAGTGTTAATAAATAAAATATATTTTCTATTTAAATGTGGTTTATTTTTGTTAAATAAAAATAAACACTCTTTGTGATTTGTACCTGAAGAAAGCCCTAGAATACAAATAAACAGATAAACCACAGTTAATCCAAAAATATTATTTATCTATTAGTGATAATTTAGTTAGTGAAAACTTCAATTCCAAAAAAAACTTACATATTGATTATCGTCATCACTCCTAACAAACTCTTTTCAACTATTGTGCACACATGAAATTGGATAGAGAGCTGCCATAAGACATGAGTGCAAACCCATCAAAAAGCCCAGTAAATAAACGATAAACAGGGTCAGAATTTCTTGTATATTTGGCTAAAAGAACGAACTACTTCAATCTATAACACATCCAATAAAAAAAAACTATATGAAAAAACAGAATTTTTTATTCTGTAAAAAAATATATATTAATAAAGATCGGTTTAAACATGATTCGCCTATTGTAACAATTAAAAAGATTTTTCCAGATGAGTGAAATACAGACTACTGTCAAGTGTTCAAGAGTCTATTTGTTTTAATAGAATGTGGCACACGACTTACAACATTCATATTTTAATAAGAAATAAATGTGACGTCGTCTATCTATTAATATATAAGAACAAAATAGATGTAAAGTCATGTAAAGTCTCGAATTTGGAACAAATTTTTTTATATATATCAAAATAGAGATTTATTTTTTTTAAAACTTCTTATTTATTTTTTTCTCTTCAATTTAATGTGAATATTGCCATTAATTTATTTGTCTGAAAAAGACATCTTTAAAGTAAAAGAGAGGCAAAAATATAAAGAGCAAGCTTATCACAAATGACGACGGTTCACAACAAAATTTGAATGGAACCACTTTGAGTTCTGGAAGTCAGAACAGGAAGAGTTTTTATTTTATTTTTAATGTGGTTTTTTAGCCACACGAGAGAGCTGCGATAAAATTGAGATATATTTTTTATGTCCAAAAATGAAAGAAAAATTTGGTCTGTCTATTTATTACTAAGTTTATTTGAGCACACAAAGAACAGAACTAAGGGATCTTCTCCCTTTAAGAATTTTAATCTGATAAATAAAAATAAACATATTAAATTCTATAACTGTTACCTTAGGTAAAAATATGAAAAAGAGGAACATTGAATATCTTGTAATAAATCCCATTGAAAATAATTACTAAATTTTTTCACATTTTTGTATAAAATTAATTAATAATAATAAATTAAATAAAAAAATACTAGCAATATTTCTAAAAGCCTTTTTTTTAATTGCATGATTTCTAGTAATTGTAATAAATAATATTTATCTATTCATTAAGAGAGTTTTTACTTTTTTTTTTATTTTTAATAAATAAATTAAAATTAAGTTTAGAGAAGGCATTTATCGTCTTTTTACCGTATAAGACGAATTTTTCGAAAAATATATTCGAAAAAGTTGGAACAATGGGAAGCAAAAATTTTTTCTAACGCTGTGATTTCTATATCTCGAAATTTTAAAATAATCTGAAAATGTTTAATGGAAACTTACGCGGTTGAAAATACTAATAGATCAAGTAAACCTTTTTAGATTATATCAAAATATAATAAATAAAAGTAACAAAGTAATATCAGAAGTTATGGGGGAAGGAAAAATTTTTGTTTCACACACTATTAATTTATAAGATGGTTGTTGAAAAAAATAATATCAAAAAAGGAAAATTATTTAAACGTATACAATGATAATTACACAAAAATATGCCTTATTTTAAAGTTGTCACTTCCAATTATTTGATATTTAAATTTTAAACAGTTAAAAAAATAGCTTAAATTATAATTATATATTTATATAAGTAGAAAATAAAAAATTTTAAATTATTTTATAAAATAAAAAGAATTAATATTCTTATATTAAATAAAATAACAAATACATGCATAAAGCGAAATAGACATTAGAATATATAAATATAATGAAAATATATTCTTCTTATTCTTCAAATTAAATAAGATAGGCGAAACAAAACTCCCCTTAATTTTTTTTGTATAACATTAATTATAAAAGAAAAAAATTTTCTATTTTCCTCATATTTTATTCTATTTTTTTCAAATGGTTCGTAAGTTTTTTAACTGCAGTGTCAATGAAGGAAGTAGGTCGGGTTTTGAACCAGTTGCCAAGAAATGCCGAAATCTGTTGATTATCATGATCGTACCTTAATGGCTCTTTTCGAGTAATGTTCATGCAAGTCACTATGTGATGAGACCTGGGTGCACAACACTAGAGGGAAAGGCTAGAAAGGAATGATTAAGATAATCGACACCTCGGAATTTCAGGGGCAATTGATTAAAAACTAGATTCATTATGTGACATTGTACAATATTAAAAAAAAATTCTCTCCATTTGAAAAAATTCATAGTAAAGATAAAGTAGTTAGGAAAAAGTGCAATTTTTTTATAAATAATGTTATAATAAAAAAATAAGCTCGGTTTGATTCATCCACCTACAACCATATCTATAGTGAATTAAGTAGATCACTTTAAAAATTGGCAATATTTTGCATATAAATTATAAGTTTAACAAAACATAAATTGATATATGAACAGAAAAATGTAAGTCTAATAACATATTATAAGAGATTATAAATAAATATCATTAATACTTCTATGATTATAATATTTGATAGTTATATGTACAATAATACATTTATAATATCTATATTATTTTGGACATACTTAGCCAAAGAATGAACATTGAACATTATATTGATACTTAATTGCAGTTTGGTATTTAGATAGACATTCATAAGAGAATCAAGATTATTTTTGGAGTGGGTTGGGAAAGATTAGAGAGAATGAAGAAGAATTGGTAGGGAAATTTTGACCATTTGTCAATATTGTAAATAATATTATTTTTTAACGAAATGGAAGAAATAATGTTGAGGGATTACAGTCTTTCAAACGATTGGAAGAATCTTTATACTTCCAGATACATTCATTCACTCAGATTTTCTAGTCTATTTTCAAAGGGGTACAAGGCAACTTATAACTATCTCTATATAAAATAAATCAGTTTTTTTTATAAATCCGAAAATTTATTTTCAAAGGATTTCTCAAATTTTTTTGTCATTTTGACATAATAATAGCTAATATAGCATAATAGCTACTTTGAAAACGTCAAAATAAAATAATTCAAATGTATATATATCTTTTTAAGATAACTAGATTTATATATATATGTATATTAAATATATTTTCTGACTTAATAAAATATTTTAATGAATATTGTGGATTTTTATAAATTTTAGAAAAAAATCTAATTCTCAAAATAAACTAAACTGCTCACCATAAAAATATCAAAATTATTGGAAAGCTCTCAAATAATTATTATACAGAATAATGATGATAGTATGTGAAATGATTAAATTTAGTTTAGTCCGATGTGCGGAACGTTCATATTTTGCTCTTCCACCCGATGGTAGTAAAAAATACTCCTATTGGACGCAGCATAAGAAGAAAGATTGAATAAAAAAAAATTCTCATAATCACTAAAAAAAATATATATGAGTA
Source organism: Anisolabis maritima (assembly GCA_010014785.2). NCBI lineage: Eukaryota > Metazoa > Arthropoda > Insecta > Dermaptera > Anisolabididae > Anisolabis > Anisolabis maritima. The sequence continues at coordinate 1,543 of JAAAKE020149124.1, read as the reverse complement.
TCAAAAAATCAGATATTTCAATTAAATAAAATAATAAATTGTCCTTCAAAATGAAAGCTCTACCTTAAGAATATCTAGTGAAAAAATAAAAAAAAATGTATGTGAATGATATTTTTGAAATGGTTAATAACATTTTGTTAATTAATTCATTATACTTCTATTAAACTAACGTTGTAAATCGTGTAATTTGATGGCTACAATAAATAATTAGTATTATTATTAACCCAAAACATATTTTTTAGGGTTACATGATGCTTGGTCAGATATATTCTGTTCAAGCTCTTATTTTCCCTCTATTAGGATGTGTGTGATTATTCTTTTACTGCCCTTGATGAGATACTGAACGTTCCATCCATTTGACCAAGCCGTAAATTTAATCACTATACCCTCCTATCATCACTATTCTGCGGAATAAATATTAATTTGATACCTCTCCTAATCGTGTTAGTATTTTTCTGGCTAGTAGTGTACTAATAATAAATATAATAAATAGCTTAAATAATTTAAATAAGAGAGATCACAGATTTTTTTTTGAATAACATTTTTTTTATATTTTTATTAAAATATGGCATCTAAATCACAGAAAAATATCTTTAATCTAGAAAAATTATATATATAATTTTTAAATGACTAGAATTTTTTTCTTAATTTAATATCATATAAATAAAAAATTAACAAATATTTAAATAGCTCTTTTTTAAGAGAATTCATTTTTTTTTAATTTTCAAAAATATTTTTTTAGTATATTCTATTATTCGTTGCCTTGTAACTCTCATTAGAAAAAAATTCTCTCATACGTTAAACATTCATAAAGATGAGTGGGGAAAAAGATGAAATGAAGAAAAATTTTTACTTTTAAATTCATTTCGCTTTCGCTTATTACTTAAGCTTTTTTAATGAAGACTATATTTAATGAATGAGTTATTTTTAATGCGCTTAACGCTTTTAATAATTCGGACATCATTATGTTTTTTTTTTTTTTAATATAGAAAATTATACTATCTTGCTAAGAATAATTAATTAAATTCCTTTTTTCAAAAAATTTCTTTCGATTTGCAAAAAAATCTTGTATAATGGATAACAAATAAAATAATTATTGCAATATTTAATAATAAAAAAATAAAAAATGACCTATAAGCAGAAAATGTTAAAAACAAGTAAAATTTAATAATTATATGAAAATGATTTATTAATTAATATTAGCAAGATAGATGAATGAGAGAAAGTGAATTGTGTTACGATTTGAAGTGCTGAGTCCGCTGCTGTTTTGGCTGTTTCGGCGGACATAAAAAAGAGAGGCCGGGTGCGCAGAGAATCCTTTTTGAGACTCTTCCCTGTCGAGTCTGGGCCGCATTTAGTCGAGGCCTATCACAGCTTGGGCCGGACCCGGCCGTCCTCAGGGCATCAGTTTCAGTCAAGTTTGCGACCGCTGGCTGCATCGCAAAGGGCTACAGCCGCTGCAGCCGCAGCTGCAGCATCCGTCCGCTGCAGTCCACAGAGACCACTATAAACGAATAAGGATTCTAATTTTTTATGTTATAAT
>JAAAKE020149113.1:0-12837 GCA_010014785.2 Anisolabis maritima | reverse complement strand
CTATCAAGCCTACTACTACTCGCAACTTTTATGCGCGGTCGGCTTATGGGTAAAAAGTGAAACACACCTGCCCTTAGGAAGATGATTAAAAGTGAATGATGAAATTCCTTCTAAATTCTGTATGAAGTTATTTATTTTTGTAAAAACTTGCTTTCTTCTACTTTACATTATTAAATAATCGGATGTCAATTTATTTAAATAAATATTAATAGAAAATACTTAACTTTTAATTTTTAAAAATGATTTATTGTTTATATTTATATCGTCGAAAGCCAAATAAAATATATTAAAAGAAACATGAAAGTTGTCAACACTGTTTAAAGATTTATTATCTAGAATTGAACGAGAACGAATTAAAAATGAACGAAAACCTGCAATGCAAAGAACAATTTTTTGGGCTTAGGACAGATATACAAATCATGGCTTCATTCAATTCAATTCTAATTTTTTACTTTCTCATTTTTTTTATCTATTTAATCTCATTTTTACAAGTGTAAATATCTGAGAAAAACAACAACTCACAACATGCATGACATAAACAGGTAAAACTTAAGATAAGGATAAGGAGGCAATGAGTAAGAAGAATATGCCATTAGCAGTGTAAGAAGAATTTCATAAAAAATATTTTAGCACCCATATTGCCCATTTTTAAACGTTTACTTCTAGGCTCAAGGATGATAATGAACTTGTCTTTGTTATCTTCTTTAATAGAGAAACTGTTGACAACCTACAGGATTGAATCCTTTATACTACATTATTTCAATAATTTGAGGCCTATTCATATATTTGACCAGCACTCTGGAAAATTTTATCCAAAAATTTAAAATACCTAGGATGATAGGGGAGTGTAGCGAATATGTCAGGTGATAAATAAAATGCTCTTTTTCGATCAATTTCACTTTATTCTATAGCACCATTAGGCCTTGATGAAACATTATTTATCACCTGACGCCTTCACTAGACTTCCCATCATCCTAGAAAATTCGGACGTCATCATGAAGTCATACATTCACCCTTCGCGATTGTACTAAATGATAAAGAATATAGCATGGAAATGTTGATAGGGATGGCTTATAAGAAAAAAACCAAAATAAATGCCTTTGAATAATGGATAATCGGGCAAAAAACATTCAATCTTTTATTTTAGCTAATTCTGTCCTTATCATTAAAAAAAAATTCATTCAAAGAGAAAAATATTGGCATTCACAAAATAGGTAGAGCCCCAAATTCTTAGGATTCTAACATGTTATCTTTTTATTAGCTGAGGTGATAAAGGACGGAAGATATAAACCTGAGTTGAAGGCACCCCAGGTTCAAATCTAGCTCATGACAAATATTTGTCCAAATCAATCAGTGATGGCTCCTCTTGGAGAAGGAAACGGGAATACCCTCTAGTATAATCCAAGAAAGGTAAACTCTTTAGTATACATAAGAATAAATAAAAAATAATAAGTCATTATACTTTCTTTAATTTTGTATTAAATATTGGTTAATCACAGCATTATATTAATGAATTTGTTGTGGAAGCATAATTTACGAAACGCTCTTAAAATCCCAACCTAATGATAATAATAATAATAATAATGTTTTGGGGGAACATTTGTACTTCTTAGAGGGAATATAGAACAAGAGATTAAATTGCAAGACATCTTATCAAAAAAAGGTCTCATGTCTAGTCGCCCTTTAAGAAAAAAAATATCTCTAAAAGAAAATATTTCAAAATACATTAAATATTTGTAATTTTTTCCTTGTATTTAATGCTTATTTATTATTAAAATTAGCATACATCTCTTTCATTCAGAATATTTTTTCAGACATATTTCAACCCCTATTCATTCAATACTTACTAAATATGAAAATAAAGGCCACATTAACAACAGAATGTTCTCCTGCAAACACCTAAGGTCAGTAATAATAATATTAATAATGCATTTCTTTATGTAGAGTGTTGGTTCATTTCTTTTAGTTTGGGGGAACCAAAATTTGTGGTGTAGGGAGAGAAGGAGCTGCTGGTCCAGGAGGAAACAAATTATTATTAACTATTTGACATTTTGAGGTTTTTAAATTTTAATGTTATGTGCAATATTTACAAAATCCTCCATCTTTTAATTTAGTGTGCGCAAGCACACAGAAAACTAATCGAATTGGAATTTTCTTTTTTTCTAATTTTGTGAGAAATATATAAATTTCTGTGGGCTCTCAAACGTTTTTCAAAAATAAATATTTTTTTGTTTTCATCTAAATTAATTCCAAGAGAATGTTCAAATTACTGACCAAACTTACTGTTTTCTCTTCAATTACTTTTTTCAGGGGGGTTTAATCTGAAGCAGAAATTTTCTTTTTTTTATCTTTTTCTCTAAAAAGTTTCTTATATCACTTGTTTTTTTTATTTTTTCTTGAATAAATATAATGTTTAACCCTGGAATAGTCTATTTCCAAATTTTTTTTAGAATAATCATATTTATAACTCAAATAAATAAATAAATAAATAAAAATAATTTATTATAAATGGTAATCATCAAAACATTTATTTCAAAAATATTTTATAATATATATTAGAATAATGCAAGATTATTTCTGTTTGTAAGACAAAAAGAACAATTTAAAATTTAATACTTCTTTCCTTTTCATTGTCCAAATGAATTATAAATAAAAAATCTATCGAATTTATTATATTATTAACATTTAAAATGTCAAATAAAGAATTATATGAAATTATTTTTTTTCTTGTGTCCAATGAGAGAGCCGAGAACGCTCTAGGTTAGAGCTGATTATATATATATATAGGTAACAAAAATTATTAATTGTAATATTATTTTTATAATTATATTGATTTCTGGGAATTCAGAAAAACCAGCAAGTCTTTTAACTTTATTTTTCAATTTTTATATTTCTTGTACAAAATGCATTTTATCTTTTTATGCAATTATATTTTTCCTTGTTATATATTTTATTATATATGCTCTTAATTTTACAATTTTCTTTGGCTTGTGAAGAAGCTTAGAGTTTTATTTAAATATTATTACATTTCATGATGACTTACTTGTCGAAGGCAAAGTATTTCTCATTGGAATAATAGTAAGCGCAGAACTTGAAGACGAAGAATCTCCAACTGTTATTTCTGCTGAATTACTTGCTGATAAATTTTCACACCAAGAAGTCGTAAGAGTACTTCCACCTCCAGTGACCCCACCACCATCTCCTCCTGCTTTGTTAGGTAGTTGAATACTCTCTGGGTAGACCATTCTCTAATAAAGTTTTAAAATATAACGTTAAGCTTACAATAAATTGAAATTGTTGCAAATAAAATATGATAGTTTCTGGATAAAAAAACCTGACCCATTTCTAATATATATTTATATATATATATATATAATCTAATACTTTCATAAATTATAATATATTTTTTTCTTTTTTAAAATTAGAAAATATTTGTGTATATTTTAGAAGATCAATCACGCAAAGGAAAAAAATAAAGATAATAGGAAAACCATGTTTACTCACATACGATACACCATCATTAGTATAATAAACATAAATAAAAAATCTACAGCCATTCAGCCAGAAGTAGCAGAGTCCAAGGAATAAAAAATTTCGGAGGTAGTTCAAAAGTAAAATTTTTTTTCTAAGTTTTCTTCCCAATTTCCATCATTATTTAACTGGTCTTTTTTTAAAATGATGTCCTTGGTTCTAATCCTCCTCTATTCCAATTTTTCCAGGCAACTCCCCAATTTTTTTTATTAACTATCTTGCCCTATTTTCAGTCCACCCTAATTTTCTCTAGGCCCAATTTTTTTTCTTTACCTCTAGTCCAATTTTTGTATAACATTCCATCCACTTTAATATCATAATGTAGAAATTTAAGAAAAATATTGGTCTTTGGAGGAAGAACTTATAGTCCCACTTTCCTTCACCATTAGTATACCATCACTCATGTGCAAAGGGGTAAAAATTCTCCATCAATATCATATCACAACTTTTGTTTCATCCTTTATCATGATTCTGTGACTGGGGTAAAAGTTTGCCAGGACCTCTTTTGAAAAAGGATTTTTCACCGATGTGACAAAAATATTATATAAATATATTGATTTGAATTATGATTATCCTACCTCCTAGCTCTTTTGTATTTATTTTCATCTACATTTCCCATAATCTTAATATTCTTTTTATTAACATCCCAGTTTCTTTGTAATCGATTTTAGAAAAAACTGCCTAAGGCTGTTCCTGTCTTTTGTTTAGAAAATCATGGTTTATTTAAAGGTAGGAGTTCCGATAATAATATTTCCGAAATATACCTTGGGTTTTTTGAGAAAATTTTATTCTTTTCTATCTTAATTATGCAATATTATAACTTTTCCTCAGATTTAATTCCATTCTCAGACGTCTACTACTACTCTTTGAAATACCTCTATTTACTGTTTTTAAATTGCTAAAAGGAACTTTCTACAAAATATTTTAGAAATATAAAACGACACACTCTTACCCTTCAAGATGTCCCTCTCTGGATTCAACAGGTATACTAGCTATCCTAAGTCTATATGACATATATCACAAAAGTTTAATATTTCTTTTATAAAATATCATTTTTAGACTATTGAAAAATGAAATATATCCCTAAAAGAATTTTACCCAAAAATTGTAAATACTTACAAATTTAGAAGAAAAAGTAAATTAAAATTTTTAATAAAAAATCCATAAATGATTGCTTTTACTTTTTTTTTTAATAACTTTCTCTAAGATTTGAAATAAAAAGTTTTCTTCATCAATATATATTATACATAAAAATAATAGAAAAGGATAATTTTATTTCAAATTTTCAAGTAATAATGTTGAAAAAAATTATGTTAATTAAGTTATTAAAGTTCTACAAACCAGCAAAAAAATTTCATAAATAAACAGAGAATATATCTTATAATGAAATAATGAAATTATTTCCTTAAAATTAAACTCTTATATAACAATATAAAATAAATTTAACTACCTTTTTTACACTGCAAATTCTCTCCATGTTCTATCTGTCTTCATACACGCATGCTTATAAATATAAATTTATTCCTTAATCAATACTAACAAAAAAGGCGCACATTTTGATCCTTTGTTCTATAGTTTTGTAAAAACAAACATTTTAATAATTTATTTAATAATAAAGGAAATTCATATCAGCAAGAACGATTTTATTGGTCGGTTCTTTGCCGACCAAATATTAAATAGTTAATATTTAGTTAAATAAATCACCAGCTGTAATATATCCTAATTTCGTTAAGGGGGGTTTTGTAAAATCTTTAGTGGAAACTTCTAATATCATTTTACTTTATTTTTTCATTGAAAATTTTTTCTACTCTTATTATATTTAAAATTTTTTCTGTTAGGATATTGATATTACCAACATATATAATTTCAAAAACTAGGAGACTAGGTTTCTGATCTCAGCCATTTTGTGCATATTAAAATTAATTTATGAACCTCAAATGCCGAAAATAACTTAATAACAAAGGATTAAATATGTTTTGATTCAAGAGGATAATTAATTGATAATTACCTAGAGTCATAACAATTTTGACTTTTTGAGATTTTTACAAATGAGCAAGAATTTATTATTTAATAAAAAATTGAGGCTCAATGTAAGAGGAACTATTTTTAACCAGTTTGCCAGGCAGTCCAGGGCTGTAGCCAGAATGTTTTTTCGGGGTGGGGGTTTTAAAGAATACAATTATATCAATCTGGATAAAGATCATTAATTTTACCTACCTAAATTTTATTTGACATAATATTAAAATTAAAAGTTGTTATCAAATAATAAAAAAATAAATCAATTTAAAAAGGATCAATATAGTAATAAATCATCTGTAGCTCTACTTATAAATATTTTATAAAAAAGAATATGAAATATCATTTTCTGTAGATGCTCAAAATTTTATCAGATTGAGTTATTCATATCTAAAGCTTAATTATTAATGCAGAGAGACTATATATCAAATGTATGGTACTCAAAAATGTGCTCCTTATATAAACGTGTCTAGTATTTGGAGGTTAAATAAAGTTAAATGCAAATATAAGATTTGTTCCTTATCTTGAGGTGTTTGGAAAATAGAGACGTCTAATATTAGAGGTTTTACTGTACATTCTTTCTATTGGTGGCCATTTCGGTTCATTTTAATTTTATTATTGAAAATTTGTTTCACATATTCAAGATTTTTTTAAATCTTAAAAACAAATAATTTGACTTATTTAAAATTTATCTGTTTGACTTAAAACATTCTAAATAAAAATCAATCTCTGAAGAAAGTCAATAGAATGGATAAAACTTAGGGATGGAAAGAAATATGAAAAATAAAATTTTATATTTATTTATAAAATATTGAAAAAATATTTTATTAGTGGTTTGATTAAAATTCACTTGGGAAATAAAATAATGAAATATAATAAATATAGGAATGTCAGTTATTATTTATTATTATTATTCTGTAGTTATGAATGTAGATTTAAATAAATTAATCTTTAAAAAACTTAGAAGTGACTGTGCTTCGGCCCTAAAAATGGAAAGGATTAAAATTATATTAAGAGAAATTATTTTTTAATATTCAAACATACTTTTCTTCTTCTTGATGGTGGCGAGCCATCGTTTTTTCCTCGACCACCCCGTGAACCTTTTCCTCCACGAGAACCTCGCCCTCTGCCTTTTCCTTTTCCTCGTCCTTTTTCTTCATCGGAATCAATTAATTCTACGTCACTATCATCATTTCTTTCCGGAGATGGTGACTTAACTTTAGTTGTCTTTAAAGCACTTGAAGACGGTAATGAGAACATATTAGATGAATAAGAAGAAGATTTAACCATCAATTCCTAAAATAAATATCACATTTTATATATTAGGTAATTTAACCTCTCATGATTATTATAAATAAAAGTCATTTTTTGCTTTCATGGTTTATTTTAGTAATTAATAATATTATATGCAATGTACAATAATACAAAGTTTCGGCGACTATTTCTGCAGCCGTCAGGTAGATGCATCTACTTTGACAAGTAAACACGTAGTGTATAAGGGAATAAGTGAATGCATCTACCTCTTAACGGTTGCAGAAATAGTGGCCGTTGTATTATTGTTTATTAATATTATTTTTTGTGTTATGTTATATAGAAGACTAATAATTACTAAAAAAAACCAAGATTAATACCAAAAAATATAATTTTTTAAAATTTTATATATATTTAATGTAACGAGTTCTTTTGTTCGGTACACATCACTACAAACCTTAAAGTATAATAAGATTTTGTGAACTTCTACTTTAATGAATTGTAAACATTTACACTATTGACAATATTATATATATTTTCTTACGACCTTCGTTCGGTAAATGGTTCATTTAAAGAGGGTAAAATTTACACAAAATCCTAATTTATTCTGAAGATGAGATGAGAGCTGTTTGAAATATTGTAATTAATTGATTTTATTAGAGTGAAGAAATAGCTGGATTTATTGATTCAATTTCGTCATAACTACCTATTAAGCTCATTACAAAATCTCTACAAAAATTTCTCTATTTTTACAAATAAGTTTTCAAAAAAACATATACATATCTTTTTAAATACTAATATGAAAAATATATAAACATTCTATTGAAGGGAGACCGCTAACTTTTTGGCAGGAGGAGGAAAAAACAACAGTACCATAAATTTACAAATTAGTTTTATTGATCTGATATTTCGAATTCAAGCTGAGAAAGAAGAGCCAAAGTATCTAGGAAATATCAGCTCAATAAAACCCATTTTGAAATTTACGGTACTCTTTTTTGCTCCTCCTGCCGAAAAGATAGCAATGTCATTTCAATAAAATTTATCATATCGGCATCACTCACATATCTATTACTGATTTAAAAATTTTTTTAGATCCTGATTAGCTAGATATATAGCAATGACAAAATTGAATAAACAATATAAAAAATAAGTATTAATAATAAAAATAAAAAAAAAATATTGAAGTAAATTTTTTTAATAAAAATTACAGCTACCATTGCATCATATATATACAATTAGTAAGACTTTTGAAGAACCCATATAAATTTTAAATTGCTCTACTACTAATAGAGAAATTATCATTTGACAGAAAATTTTTAATAATAATCACTAATCCAAATAAACATTTTAATAATTAATTATAATTTATTATGTGAAAAACTATAATTTTTAAATATAAAAAAAATTGTTTTTATAATTTTTTAAAAAATTTTGTGGATAAAAAATTTAAAGTAGAAAAATAAACTTATAAATCATAAATCTTTTAATTACTCAAAATTTAGGAGCTTGAGCCATTATTTAAAAAAAAGGAATTTATTACACCTGTTAAGACAACGTTTCGGCACTCATTGTTCCTTCTTCAGGCCCTTTGAGTGTCAATCAGAAGTATAAAAAGTGTTAACGAAAATACAGTCAATCAAGCATGCACGTCGAGAAAATATTCCTTTCACCCTTTTGGTACGTATGATTTAAACCAAAGAGATCTTTTGAAGGCACAGATACCAAAATGTTGTCTATATCTTTAAATAGGGGCTGCGACACGTTTTGACCTCAAATAAAATTGCAGTCTTTCTTTATTTCAAATTCTATTATCAATATATGGGAAAAACAGACGATTTATAAAAAATTCAATCCTTTTCTTTACTACTTGTTTAAATAAAGTAGACAGCCACAATTTCTTCTCTTTAAATATATATATATATATTTATTTATATAGTAGGTGATTATTTTAAATTCGCCCTTTCTTTGAGGCACTTATGAGTATTTACTTTTAAATCAAGAGGATGAAGAAGTGCTGCATTTTCTATTACTTGTTGTTCTATTTGGGATTTTTTAATCAGTTCTGATTCCAATAATTTTTCTTCAAGTTTTTTTGTAAATTTCCTATTTAGGAAAAAAAATTTAATTAAAAAATATTCATATTTATATTTCTCAATATTAAAGTATGGAAAAAAATTTACCCTAAATATTCATCAAAACTATTATTTTCTTCTTTATCTACGAATTGAATTAATGCATCATTAAGTTTATCACATGAAAAAATTGAAAGATTATTTTCGGCTTTAGCTACATTCGAAAAATAATTACTTAAAAGATTTTCTATCTTAATTTCATCCTAAAAATTAAATTGATTATAAATAAAAAATTATAATATTGCCTGAGTGTAGAACTACTACTTACCTGGAAATTCTTCTCTAAAACACCCTTTATTGCTTCACCATCAAGATTAACATATTCTTTTATCTTGGGTTTATTTCTAAATCTTAAGCAATCATTTGGATTCGCAACCATTTCTCTTAATTCTTGTCCAAAACGGCTTGGATTAAATAAGTTGTCTCGAGGAGACTCAAAGTCTATAGTAAGTCTAAGTGTCGGTAAAGTAGGCTGACTTGGATGATCTAGGTAAAGAAATATATAGAAATTATTTTAAATTTTATTCTTCCTCCTTCCTCGCCTTAATCCCACTTTGAGGGGGCCGTTACTTTCCATCCTCTCCACTTTTTCCCTTTAAAGATTAGAATTTAATAAATAGTAAAAATATTTTTAGGATAGTATAAAACTAAGGAGAAGTGATTTTTGCTCTACAATTGTTAGTCATAAAAGATTCATAAATGAAAAGACTTGCAATAATCAAAATGATTTTTTCTATATAAAATTTTATTGAACTGAAATTTTTTCCGACTTTCTCAATTTTATCCTTTTTAAATAGTTGTTTAAGCAGCTTAATTGTAATGTTTATTTAAAAATTCTTTTATATTATTATATTAAGTAAATTACCTGTTAGCAGTTGTTTTGCTTCTTCAGCTAATTTTTTTAATTGTTCTCTTGCTATATTTCGAAGCTAAAAATAAAAAACATATTTGATTTTCATAATTTAAAAATTATTATTAATATTAACATTATTTATATTTTATTCAAATCATGTTGATTAAACCATCTTACGTTTAAGTTAAGTTCGTCTTCAATTATTGTGTCTAATTCATCCTCGAATTCTTTTGATGAGACAGTTTTTAAAACCATTGGTCGAACCGTTTCAAGTGGAATTGGTGTTAAATATGAATTTTTTCCTATAATTTTTAATAGGGCAATATGTTTCTTAACTGCTTCTCCTGGACACACAGAAGTTGCCACAGGACTTCCTAAAATCAAAATTTAGCCTTTAATTTATTAAATAATAAATGTTTTATATCAAATATAAGTCTATGATATAATATTTAGAAATAATGCTAAAATTTTATTTAGTTTAGCAGAGATTGGCTGAGGTCGTACCTTTTTTATTAAAGTTTTAGCCAGGTTTTTCTTAAAAGGTTATCGCTAATATGTCGTTTCGTCCTAGTCTCGAATTATTACCCAAAATTTTTAATTAGGCTACATCATTGTAGCTCTTGTTTAAAATAAATTCTTATAAATATAAAATAGTATTTTTTCATAATATTTAACAATGTTTAAAATATTATTTAACACTATATTTCCCTCTATTATTATTATTTTAATTTTTTGAGATTTCAGGGAGGAAGAGGGATTTGAACCCACATATCCTCCTTCTCTTTGACATAACCGTTGAAAGCATTTGTTTCTAATCAGGACAATTAACAAAGTTGGAAAACATTTAATTTAATTCTCAAATCCACAATTAACAGTGGACTTATACTTCTAAAAAGATATAACAATTTAATTAAGTTTCATTACCTAATTGAAGCACAACGAAACCATTTTTTTCGTTTTTTTCTGGTGGAATTTTACATTCATGCTCATGTCCCCAAAATACAAAATCCATAAAATCAGGAATAAATTCTTCTCTAATATATTTCATATCTGGACGATTGACTCGATTTTGATGCAAAACAAAAAGATTAAACCATTTATCTTGATGTTTGTCTGGTTTAAAAAATGTCACCTGAAATATTGTATTTTTAGTTTTTATATAATTAATAATTTAAATTCTGCTTTATTATACCTCGGCTTGTAAAAAAAGACGAGCAAATCTTTCATCTTTAATATGACTAATTCCATATAAGCCTAAATGTGTTTCACCTTTCCTGAGGCAAATAGGATAAATATTCACATGAGTTAAGTCAGACCATTTGCCAAAATAATTGACAAAACCAGGTGCAGACAAAAGATCCAAGGCTCCTTTTTGATTTAAACCTGTAGAAAATATATTTATTTAATCAATATATAATATCTTAACAATAAATTAGTAATTCAAAAATAATAAGTTGAGTGAATAATTTTTTTCATTTCCATTATTAAATAAATAGTTAAGGGACAGAATCTATGACAAGAGATTCTTCCAATCTATACACTGGTTTTTACGTTTGTGAAATCTCAATATTTAGCAGGAAAACTCTCTTCCGGGATGCTACTTACTACTATTTTGCCTCTTGGTTTGAGATAATATGCATAGCATAAATTTCAATATTATTGGAAAGGCCAGAAACGTTCTTACTTTAGTGTTGAATATAAAATGAGATGTTACGAATATGAGCTTCAGAGTTAAACTATTTATTTTATTCGCTTATTTCCATGACATCAAAAATACTGGCAGATGTGGTAAATATTGAATTACTACTTATAATTATCACTAATACTTTCATTATTTTACATTGAATTTTTCTAAGACTCACTCCTTTAAATATTCAGACAAAGATCATCTTATATATTGCAAAAATTTTAATACAAGCTGAATTTAGGTGAGATTCTTAATAAAGCCAAAAGATTTTTTTTGTTTATTATTTGATTAATAATAATAATAATAAATTTTAATTAAGGATTAAATGTATCGTAAATAATATATATTCTATATCGTCTAAAGTCTATATAACCTCAGATGCCGAAAAGACAAAAAAAATTTAATTAATTAAAGGTGGGGTAAACAGATGAACTATATAAAGGCTAGGAGAAACAAAATGTATTATAGTTTCTAAACAGATAAAAAATATTATATGATTCAATTTCGATTAGATTTTTATCTTCGGTTGGTTAAAGTTAAAAATTATATAATTTAAACTTAAAAGAAAGCAGACTTCATTTCTCCAATTCTTTAAATATATTCTAGATACATATACATATTCAGCAATATCTGACTTGGTTGCATTTAATGAAAATTGTTTGATTAGTAATAAGAGAAAAATAATTACCAGATGGGTCATCATGGTTTCCATTAATTGTAAATATAGGAATAGACACATTTAAATTGGGATCAAGATAATTAACTAAGGGGTGATTTAGTATATCATTTGTTTCATTTAAAATTTCAACGCTTATTGGCCTGAAAGATAAAAAAAAATAATTAATTCAAGTATAAAATGTCATCAATTTAATAATAGATGACAAATATGAAACATACTTAGGACCCAAGCAGTATTTTCTTAATAATTCTAATGTTTGATTTAAACAATTAATGCTTGGTTTATTGTGATGAAAAAGATCACCACCAAGAAGTATAAAATCAACTTGATATTTGACTGCCTGTTGCAAAATTTCTTCGAAAGTTACAAAACTATCATTGTCTGAAAAATTATTAAATTTATTAATTTGAATTAATGAAAATATAGATGAATTGGTTTAATAATTACATCGTACTGGATCATCTTCATATACCCCAAGATGAATATCTGTAGCTAATAAAATTAGTATTTCATCTTTTTTATTTTGCGAGTTATCGTTTGACATCTTCACTTCTAAGAAGACAACTAATATATAAATTTATTTATATAATTTATATGATGTAAAGCCTAAAATTACGATTAAATAAAATTCACTTTTATTTTTCTTTTATCTGTCAATTTAATATATATTAAAGTTAAATCAGCAATG
>JAAAKE020149102.1:0-12837 GCA_010014785.2 Anisolabis maritima | reverse complement strand
GTTAATTATCAATATAAAAAAAATTACTTGAAGTTTGATTAGAAATACGAAAAGACTTTTTCGACTACCCTATATATCAACATTATTTTCTATTTAATAATAGTATTATATATATATAGAGTTTTTTTTATAATTGTTTTCTTAATTGGTTATGCATCACCTGCTCTAGATCCAAATTGATATTTTGGAGATTATTTTATCATATTACATATAATGATGACTTTCCTATAAAATAATGTAGACCAAGTTCAAATCTATATTTTCATAAATTTGTTCCAAGAAAGGTTTTTTTTCTGGAGTTTTGTCTTATTCAAGAGTTTTCTTTAGCGTATCGACCGGCTAGCAGGGGTGCTACAAACGCTACCAAAATGCCCTAAAACGCATACTTTTTCAGTATTTTTTACAAAAAAATTTTAATAATTTAAAACAATTAATTGAAATATATTTGTTTTTAAATATTGTTATGAATATAAACACAGATCGATATCAGAACAAATATTAAATTTATATCTTGAGAGATAGATATATCAAGATGACTTGAATCTATTAGACAAAACGCACGATTTAGATTGGAAAAAGAGGAAATAAAAACGAGTTGGACTGATTAGTTTGCATCCTCCTTTTCTTTATTATTATTGTATTATTATTCTTATTTTTAAGAATCTGAAAATTCTTAGTTCATACTTTTGTATTTTTATCAAAAATTTTGAGATTCGTTAAAAAAAAGTTATAATCGCAGGGGTGGTAAAAACTTTCGATCTCTTTTTCAAAGAGTCTTTGCTTATTTTTTTTTAAAAAAGGCCAAAAATTAATAATAAAGTCTTATTAAAGTTTTTTGTTTGATTTTTCCGTCAAAAGAAGAACAAAATATTCATCACTTATGTCAGCAAATAACAAGATTTGCATTTAAATATTTCTTTTATTGATTCACGATCACAAAGTAGACATTTCAACCCGTTTTCTAGAATATCTTCAGAGCAGGCCAGCATATGTATTAACCAGCACAGAACATCATCTAGATCTCAGGTCAGAAGGTCAGCTATATGGATTTGAATTAATTAAAGGAAATAGTGGGTACAAATCCTGTTATTTTTGATATCTGTAATAAATATAGATCTATATATTAATATAAAGAAGTTACAAATAAATTCTTTAGAGTATTTATCGATTTTTAAAATGTGCTGTACTGAAAAAAACCCTTTTGATTTGGCTTAACTACTATTGTATTTTGTCAAAGGGCAAAACAAATTATAGTTGAGTTAAACTACCTTTTTATTATGAATGGAATATTTACTTAAAATATTGTTAGTTAGTTAAAAAGGTGCAAAGTGTAGTTGATTTATCGCTAAATAGTGAAGCAGCTTTGTTTAATTTTGCTTACCAAGTAAACAACTCATTTATCTGTTCAAGTACTCTTTTAACGAATTAGTTATTAATTTAAAAAAAAACTGTATTTCATAATTTTATATTAAAAAATTTAATTAAGTGCGATGGTAAAGTTTTCCAAATTATTTATTTTTTTAACCAATTGAGAATTCTCCATATAAATAAGAAAAATTCTTTGTTTTTCTTTCATAGTTTACGTAAAATATATGTTCCTTATGTCTTTCATTTCTAAACAATAATTTGTTTATAAAAATGTTTAAATTTTTATATTTAAATGTAAATAGATTTGCAACAAGTTCAGTTATATAATTAAAAAATAAAAACAATTTTCTCTCTTTCTGCTCGTGCAGTATGTTTGTCTTTATTTTCACAGCCCAGATATTAATTTTAAAAATGTGGTGTGTCTAAACGGACATTCCATAACTTTTAGATGAAGTACTAGTACTCAATGGCCGATTTTATTGAAAAGCTTCGAGGTGCATGCATACCTATTTTAAATATAAAATTTCAGCCTCGTATGTTTTTTTGTTTTTGAGAAATCTTGTTCACACCCAGACACACAGATGGACCATTTTGCAAAAATCATTTCCGTTGAAATCTCGACATCGATTTTTCTTTGCGATCGCAATACACTCTCACTATATATTTCATATATAGGTAAGATAAATGGGCCTCGCAAAATGGTCTGTTTATGTCTCTTCCATCCAAGGTGGAAGAATTTCTTATGCTTTTAAAATAAAATAAAAAATGGACTAACATAAAATTATATTCATTCATATTTATATTATATCATAACAATACAGATAAATAATGAATATATGTTGGCGATACTCCGTTTTATGAGGATGTGAAAGGTTGCAGTCCCGGGGCGAAATTATCAACCAAATGGAAAGAAACTCCCAGGAGTGAATCAATTTCATAGAGGTGGTGGATAATTTCGCTCCTGGCTTCAACCTCTACACCCTTCCATAAAACAAAGTAGACCTAACATATGTTCATCATTTATTACACTATTTTATCACATATTTACAGCCATAATTCAAATTATTCCCTATTTTTACTTTCTCGTATACGTAGTATAGGGAAAGTATTATAATCGTCCAAAAATTCGATCTCGAGATTTTGTATGTTCTTGACGTTTTGGACGTTCCTGAGTTTGAAAATTTCATTTTTCGAATTGTGTCTGTGTCCGGTTTGTGTATGTTCGTTTACACGGTAACTAGCGCTTTAATGTATATCAACCAAATTTTATACACTTTCATTACAGCAAAATCAAAGATCTCTATCAACTTTCTGGCTATTTCCCGCAATCGAACAAGTGGTACTTTACCTGAAACATTTTTCTATATATGTGTGTATACGAGAAAGTAGAAGGGAGGTCACTCCCTATTTTTTTTATTATTAGAGCTCGGATTTATATATAACAAAAATTTTAAAATATGTTCAAAAAAATTTCTTGCATAATGTAATAATTATATACAATTTTTTCTTTGAAATTCAAAGAACTTTTATTTTTAAAGAAATATATAAAGTTTGATTTTTTTAGAAAAAATTATCTTTTTAATTAGAAACCTAGGTCTCATTTGGGGATAGATGGCTCCTCTCTCTCTTCCTCCTCCCCAAAAAAATCAATTGGACCCAACAATTATTTTCTAATTGGAAAAATTGTCTTGCTATGTGGATCGATTATACATTAATTTGTTTATTTTTTTAAATTTTTCAATTTTTTTTCGCATTTACTTTTTTATTATATTTACCAGAAGGATGATATATAGTAAAATCTAGTAAACGCAATATTTTCGAACTCGAGATTTCAAACAAAAAATTTTGATTGAAATCTCCTTTATTAAAAATAATTAGAGGATTTTTCGAGTTTTGATTATTTTTCAATGTGATTACTGCTTATTTCAAGTGAGACTTTTCATTAAATCTGAGAAACGCTAGTTAAGCACATCCTGGTCCTATCCGCATCTCTTTTTTATTAAAACTGCTTGCCCGTTGAGAGATCTATTTACCATTGCTTTACTAATTTCAATTCGACTTAGATAAAAAAAATAAAGCTGATTAACGTCTGAAAAATAGATTGTGTGACTCAATTCTCAATGAGACTGAATTATTGTTTTAAATGATGCCATTCTGTCTTATCTCATGTTCATTTATTTTATCAGACAAATTAATATATAAATTGATTAACAACTTATGTGGAAGCACCACGCCTGTCTTATTTTTGATTATATTTTCAAAATATATTTAAATGTATTAAGATATGTAAAAAAGATTGAGATTAATCTATTTATTTAAAACTATAAGTCTTAGGTGCTATCAAAATCAATGGGTTCAGGCATATTATTTTTACTTTCTCTTACCTATATATGAAATATATAGTGAGAAAGAATTGCGATTGAAAAAAAATTCGATATTAAGAATTCATCGGAGATACACGGACGTGCCCTGAGTCCCAAAAAATGGGCTGGCAAAATGGTCTGACTGTGTGTGAACAAGATTTCTTAAAAACGAAAAAACTTATTGCTAAATTTATATATTTAAGCTAAATACTCTAGTTGCTTGCACCTCGAAGCTTTTGAATAAAATCGGTGAATGGGTACTAGTATTTTACTGAGGTACATTTTTAATTTTTTCTATTTTCTCAAAATTCGCGCTAATGATTTTGATTAAAATTCATATATCAATTATTTTTTAGATGATTTTTGGAATATTTTAAACCTTCCTCTCCCACTTTATTCTTGTATGTTTTTAGTTTTTTGTTATTTTATCTTAAACTACTCTAACGAAATCGATTAAAGTTTCTGTGCATTTTTCTATAAAGAGATTAATTAGAGAAACGCTATTTAGGGGGCCCGACGCAAAAAATCTGATCTGACAGCACATCATTCAGCTTCCCTTACCTTAGGTAAGAGAAAGTTGTGTGGTGTGCGTTTAGTCACATCATATTTTTATAAATCGTCCTTACAACAAATGAATATATTTCCAAAAAATTTAGGCAAGTGAGTGAAATAAAATTATTGGTATAAAAGTAATTAGATACTAAGTTATATTTGAAGCTTGCAAAATTTACAAACTACTTTTTCGGTTTAAATTTGTTAATTCATTCTAATAAAACAATACGTTTCGACAACTCGTTCTCTCCTCTTTTTCAAATAAAATTGTGATAAAATTCGCAAATAATTTTATTGAAATTGTAATTGAAGGATGGACCAGAGTGAGTAGATGTGAGAAACATTGAATTTTATACAAATAACCAAAAACTGAAAAAATCTCGGCATCGATTTTTTGGCGATCGCTCTACTTTCTCACTATATATTTTATATATAGGAAAGCGAAAGTAAAAATTTAAAGAAGTTTTTTTTTAATTCCCCGGTTATACTAAATTTAAGATCTCAAAATAAGGAATTTTTTGGATCCAATCGAATTTGCATTATCTTTGCAAGTGAAAGTAAAAATATTTTAATATTATAAAATAATTTGGCTACCCACGTAATTATGTAGACCATTCATTTTAAATACATTTTTTCCGAAGTGGCGCGAACGGGTTGAATCTCATTTTTAAGGTGTGTAAATTTCACTGAGATTATAGACTAATTTAAGTTAGGTTAGGTGAAGGTGGTTGCCGTTTTTCATTGGGGAGACACTTAGGCCAGTAAAGGCCCATTGTGATACCACTTGGGCTTCTGGGGGTGAGATTATCTCATTTTCCTACCCCAGAAGACAGAGAAGACTTCTGGCAAAGTTGGAAATAATTTTTTTTCGGCAAGCCGGTCTCGAATCCGAGCTATAGCAATTTAACAAATGAAAATTCCTCCTTTGTAATGTAATGACGATTAAATTGCTGAAGGGGTTTAATTTTGTAGTTACAAAACATCTGAAGATGGCTTATTAATAAAAAATCAACGATCGGTAGTGGTGATATTGAGAACGAATCACGTTAATAAATTTACACATAAATGTTAGGGTGTTAGAAGAATGTGATTCATGTTACAGGCAAATATTCTGATATAATAATGATGATAATAGATAATAGATGTAATTGTTATTTTGCTAACCTTAAAATTATAAGAAATTTTAATGCACAAATTGTCATTAATCAAAACACTTTTAAATATTATAAAATTTTGCTTCCTCTGAGTTTAAAAATTTTAGACAAGTTCATCAGCTCAAATATTTTAGAAGAAAAGGAAATGTATATGAGTCATTCCCCGGAAAAACGACCAAGAAATCCCTTAAAGAAATAGAAGGGTCTATTTTTTAATTTTCATGAAATTTTACAAATATATATAGAGTTCTTATTTATCCTATTAAAAATTTGGAATATTAGCCCGGTGCGATTTATTTCCCGCCTCTTTTGAATTTGAAATCCCGATTTTTTCAAATATAAATATTTCTTTTAATACAAATTGTATTTTCAAATTTTTAACAGAGATTAATTATTAAATAATTAATTTGAAAAAATCACGATTTTAAATTTCAAAAGCGAAGCGAAAAGGAAAATAAATCGCAAGCGACTATTAATTCGGATTTTTAATAGGATCAATGAAATCTCTATATGTATTTGTAAAATTTCATCGAAATTAATAAATAGAAGGGATTTTTTGATGTTTTTCCATGGAATGACCTATATATATTATAAATTTATTATTCATAAAAACCGGAGAGTCATAAGTCAATGACATTAAATTTAATAAATCATTCACTCTTTCCGAGTTCGAATCTAACTTTTACACGGATATTTTTACTTTTTTGTATCAAATTCATCTATCTAAGTAAATAAGAAGATAAATAATCCAAATAAAAATAAATCATCAAAAAAATTGAAAAACTGAAATGAACTCTGAATTTATTCTGCTCTATTATGCGGAACAAAAGAAAGTGGAACAGCAGCAGCAACACAATAAATATTATTAATATGATAATCCAAAAAAAAAATCGAATCATTTAAAGATATATTAAATTTAACCTATTTTATAAAAAGGTATTTAAAATTACTATGCTATTTTTTTCTCTATCGTTTGGCAAATTTATTTAACTAATGGATGTTAATTAGTCTGTGTTGTTTTGCATTAGAGAAATGGGAAATAAAAGTTTTTATTGTTCCATTTTCTGTCAATCAATTGAAATTATTTACTCAGTAACAATTTTCGTATTCGAAATATTTTTTTCCAAAATATTTTTATTGTATTCTCTTAATAATTGCAAATAAATTTAACAATGTTATAAGAATAAATAAAGGAGGAAAGAAGTGATTTTACTTTTGTTTATTTTATTTATTTTTTATTTCCTAAGCTTCGATTGTCGACAATCGTTTCTTAAAGATGAATGAATAAATAAAACTCAATAAAGGAGAGGAATTTAAAAAAAAAACACAAATTGAAAATATTTTTTTCCATTTGTAAATTTATATTTAAATTACCTTTAAAGCGAGAAAAGAAATTCTGAATAAATCTATAAATTGAATAAATAAAGTTTTTTGTAAAACCTATAATATATTTATTTAATGTCCAATTTTAGAAATATGTTATTTAAAAAAAAAAAAAACTATTTCAACGAAAAGCTAAAAGCTTTTACTACTCACCTATAATATCAGAATTTTGTATTTAGAAAAGTTTAGTATAATGAGAAATATGTGAATTTAATTAAATAACGCCGAAACGTTTCACATTTTGGGCGTTTTATTTCGATAGAGGCTACCCTATTGGCTGACTTCCTATCATTTCCCATATTTCTGATCTCTGGATAGCCATCTATCTCATCGTGAAGATTTAGTATAATGATTTTTTTTTTCGAAATCGGCATTTCAACACTGGGGTAGGAGGTGGAAGTGTGCGTTTGGGGAAGTGCCTCTGTGCATGAGTAGGAGATGACTTCTGTGAGACACAAATGAGGCAGATTGAGATAAAATTTTACATATAAGTTTTTAATCAAAAACTAAAGGTAACATCAATTTTTGACAACAATCGACCTGGGAGAAATTTAATCGAAAAATGAAAATAATCCACATACAAGCTTGTTCAAAATGATGATTAAAACAATTTTGTAAATTTTTTTTTTTTGCTAAATTAAATAGTACAAAATGTATATTAACTTCAAAGGAAATACTATTCTTATTGGATAGATAGTATTTTTTTGTATCAATAAAACTATTTTGTCCTTTAAGTCCGTAACTTCCTTCGCTCGTCTTATAAATAATTGTCATTTTTTTAAATTCCATTAAATATACATTTAATAAACGCCTTTATCTGATATGTGATAAAAGAATTTAATAATAAAGAATTTAATTTGAATATAATATATCTATAAATGGTAAATAATTAGATGCAACATACTAAATGAAAAAAGAGGTGGGAAAATCTTGGTCATTAATAATTTCATATAAAGAAATACTATGGTAAACAAAAGCCTTGAAAACATATCTTATTTTATTTATTTGATTATTTTGTAATTAATTACAGTTCCTGCATGAAAGGCACATATGAAAAGTTAATCACATATTTAAAAATAAATATAAATAAGATGTGGAATTAAATTGGAATATAGCGTTATAGGATTAGTGGCGTAGTCATGTTGGCCTGTTCTCTCTAAAGCCAATACAGTATATTTTTTTTATTATATGGATATTCTAAATAAGCCTTATTTTATTCTCTTGGACCACATACATTTGTTTGCTACCTCAAGCGGGCCATATATATGGTTATGTGGGGACTTTCTTGGGAAAGCTTTCTACGAGCTACAGTACATGCGCACTAGCCGCAACCTCGTCCCTCCTCTCTCTCCGACCTTTGCTGCTTCGTGCTCACTTGTTAATGCATCAATTATAAATAAACTCGGCGGATCCAGGTCAAATCTTATCAAATTTTCTAAGATTTTTTGACATATGAGAGTATTTAGACATGTAAAATACCTATGACATTGCTGTTTCACATTTACTTTGATAAATTTTATATATCTTGATTCAATCAGAATGAAAATTTCCTATTAGTCCATTTGCCTAGAAATTATCTCTTCAATTAACGACGATCTCGGCATCTTAGTGAAATAGGGATTTTTAAATCATGTCGAATTCAACTTTCAAAACATACAATATTTGTGTCTAATTTTTACACTCAAAAACATCCCTCATCTACAGCTATAATATTCTAGAGTTCAAGGACTCGCTTTTTGTTTTGGGAGTGACACTCTTCAGAACCAATCGTTATTTCTTCCCTCACCAACCCTTTACAAGTCTCAGATTCGCTCGTGCCTTGAGTATGGGTCCCAGCAGTTTCTCAGCACCCTCTCTATTTCCTTGAAGCTATTCAAAGGAGTGCGGAGAGCTCTCTCTTTGCATCCCTGCAGTTATTGGACCATAATAGTCTCTGCACTGGCACTTTTTTTTATAGATATTACCATGGATGATGCTCTTCCGAATTAAAATACATCATTCCTACAAAAGGGACGTTTGTCAGAAAGATAAGAGAGACATCCCTATGTGGTTAAACTTGTAACTTTTATAGTAGAGCTAGTCTTTTCAAGTCTTTCTTTGTTCCTATGACTTCCTAATTTTCCTGTCACTATTTTTTAAAACTTATAATTTTCAAATCATTATGAAATTGGAAAATTAAATTCTGATTTGGTGTTTTTAGAAATATTTTACCAGTCAAAAAAGGAAAAAATCTTGATACATCTTTTATTTGTATCTAATATTACTGATACCATTTAAAGAGGCGTCACTTTAAGTGACTGCAAAATTAGTTTTCTTTGGGCTTCTTTCTTTCCAATTGTAAAATTAAATATTAATTAAAATGTTTTTTATCGAAAAAGCTTTCCAATGGAAATTATTTTTTAATAGTGCCTGCAACATTTTCATGCTATTTTCCTTAAGTTCATTCAGAATATGTAGAAATCCTTTTAAAGTGCTTTTCCATGGAAAAAAATTGCATGTGGTCAGGGGGATTGCCTTGGTCAATAGAGTTGTTGAAACTTAGTTTTTCTGAAAAGACTTCATGTACCCGTGTCAATGAGTTGATTGAGAAATAGTGTACAACACGTCTTGTTAGAAAAAAGCAATACATTTTCCCTTTTTATTCTAATTTATTGTTAATATTCTTAAGACATTCGATCAAACCATTATTTCTACTCACAATGAATGCTGATGGGTCCGAACACCCGAAAACTGATGAAACCTGGCTCACTTTATTAATTTGAGAGCGCTGAGTCTCGTGATGATAGTTTCCCCTGTCAAGTCAACCGTTTAGCCTGCAGCCCATTTAAACTTCAAAAATTAAAATACACTTTTTATTTGTTTATGGACACGAAAATGAATTAATAATGAGAAAAGCCCATACCATATATTCCTAATTGTGTGGATATCCAAAAAATGATCAAAGTACAAGCAAAGGGAGTAATGGGAACAAGTTACAATTGCCAATTGTTATATATATTCAAAACAAACCAAAATTGTAATTGAATTGTTGAATTTAAATTGGTACTGCAGGCTAAACGAGTTGAGACAGAAAAGACTATTACCACGAAACCAAGCTCCCGCAAATTAGTAAGGTGAGCCAGGCTTGGAGTGTTCAGACGCACGGGCATCCCTTGTAAGAATGGTTAGCGCTTTCTAATAGGAATAAAATAAAAAATTTATAACAAGAGGGTGGAATCTAATCGGCTGAAGGGATGAAAAGCTTCTAACCCCATAATATACCATAAGCCTAACAAATATGCAATATTGATTAAAGGTGGTTAAAAAAACGTGAGAATGTACATAGACAGAAATAGGATTTTGATATGTGATTTCTATATGAACTGAAAGGTCAAGCAAAAACACTTCGAAGAGGGTTTGTTTTGCATGAATGCCATGAATGAGAATTAAAAAATTATTAAATTATGAAAAAAATATTTTATTATTTGGTGGAAATTAATATTTTTTTTAAAGTGAGCTATAAAAATGGCTAATACTTAAGTGGGAAATGGTGGTGGATAAACTTTTAGAAAATAAATAATTATGTTTTTCACTATACATATTTTTCAGAATAAATGTTTTATTTCTTATATGCATATCCATATATTATACAATGTTATTCAATATTTTTTCAATCATTTTTATATAAGATGCGTGCCATTTTTAGATATTTTATTATATTTTATTTTATTTAAAATTTTGCTTGATAATATAGAAGATATTACAATAATAATTGATTAGAAACTTTCCTTGAAATTATTTTTAATAAGCTCTCTAACTCTTGTCATTAGATGGGGAAAAGCAGGAAGGCAATTCCCTGTCTCAAAGCTTCCCAAGTATTTCACTTTTATTAAAAAAAAATCCTAACTTAAGTCTGATATTCATTTTGAGATTTGGAAAATGTCCCTCCCATTATCTCCGAAATTGAATGCTTGGTTATTAACATTTTAATTTAAGATGATTAGCATATATTTAAAAAAATAGATAGGGAAAGTTTCTAATTGGACATAATAATTCTAATTGGATAAAAGATAAAAAGAAGGAAAAATAACCTCTCTCTTTGATATTAAGGTAATAGAATACTTTTTCTAAGTAATCAAGAGTTGGAAATTTTTACTTTTTTAATTTTAATTCCATCAACATTAATAAGTTGGGGAGATAGATTTTCAGGGTGTTTATTTCCTCACAGGCTAACCTTTAGACCAGTCTCGACTCTCAATTTCTCCATGAGTCAAAACCACCTTCCAAAGTGGAAATCAATGTGTCTCCACTTCACTTATTAGCATGCATTTTAGACAATGGTTTCGAAACTCTGATCTGCAAAATATTTATAGACTCCCCCCTTCTCTCTCTCCTCCTAGATTTATTAAACAATATTTTATTTTGTTTATTGATTGATTGAATGATATTGTATTAATGACTTTGGACTATTATTTTTTTTTATAAATTATGTTATTATTTCTTAATTCTTTTAGAAAAAGAGACGCGAAACGTCAATCGTTTAATTTAAAGATTAAAATAAAATTTTCATTTCAAAATCATTTTTCGAATTGTGTCTGTGTCCGGTTTGTGTATGTTCGTTAACAAACACGCTTTAATGTATATCATCCAAATTTTATACACGTGCATTACAGCAAAATCATAAATCTCTTTCAACTTTCGGGCTATTTCCCGCAACCGGAAGTGGTACTTTACTTATAACATTTTTCTAAAAATGTGATAACTTTTAAATATTTTTTCTTGGAGATAAGTAAAATGAGGTATAGGTACATTATATTAATATCAGAGACCACGGTTAAAATTTGGTTCACTTCCGACAACCGTAAGTGGTATTTTACCTGAAACGTTATTCTAAAAATCGTGTCAACTCACCTATATATGTGTATTCGAGAAAGTCGAGGAGGATTTATATTTTATTTAGCTTTTATTTTTAATATACAATCTATCTCTTAGAGAGAATTAGCAAAGTGAAGTGAATCTACAATTTTTATTCATTTAGCTTTATGTCATAGATAGCTATTTTCACATATTTTGTGGATCAGTAAATTTTTTTCAAGAATTTATTTAATGGATGAATTTTTCTTCTCCCAAGAGAGAGAGAGGTTGTTTATCAATCCTATTTATCTAAATGGTTTTTATGAGAATTTGGAATGTGTGTATATGTAGGTGTGCATGTTTATGTGTTGATTCCGAGGTGACATTGGGGACAATGCAAGCATGTTTGCTCATTCTTCTAGTGATTGCAGATATGAACGGCTTTTACGCCGTGCAAAATCTGAGGATTTGTCCGAAGTTTCTGGAATTGGTTGTCTCTACCAGAGTGGGGTGGACAGGTACGGACGTCCCGTCATCGTCTTCGTCGGAAAGTGGTTCCGATTTAATGAAATCAACTTGGACAAGGTATGTTCTATTCATTATTAATAATCACTGATAATAGGAGCTTCAGAAAATCTCTTCTGAAACCGAATTTTAACTTAATTAAATTAAATTTTGTTCAATGTCTTTTGGCCGGCTCCATAGTGTCATTGCTACCAAAGATCTTTTACAATAAATTAAGGCCTGCTCTAGATTCGAGGTTCAAGTAGGGAAATATAATATTTCAGCCTTCAAACGTTTTTGAGAAATCTTGTTCATACAGAGACAGACACACATCAGAAAGAGAGAGAGCATTTTTGCAAGACCCATTTTTTTAGACTCTGGGCACTTCAAAACGTGTATTTCCCGAAATCTCGACATCGATTTCTTTTCGAAAGCAATACTTTCTCACTATATACTCCATATATAGGTAATCAACTGAAAAATAGAGAAATATTAAATAATATCAAAATTTACATTCATTTCTAAAAATAGAATTAAATTTTTATGGAAACAATTGACTTGCTGAAGTTTATATTTTTTTAATATATTTTCACATTGAGCAGTAAAATCGAAGCTTTTAAAAATAAACTGATATCTTGGCAAGGAGAACTGAAGCAAGACAACATTGACATGTCCCCCGT
>JAAAKE020149091.1:0-12838 GCA_010014785.2 Anisolabis maritima | reverse complement strand
AGTAAAATAATTAAACCTTAAACGGTAAAATAATTTTTATAATCCACTTTTATTTAAAAATTATTTTCACTTTGTGAAATTTTTTTTCGCCCCTCATCTTTTTAAGGCCATCATTTAGATTGCAGATTGTTAGGGGCCGATCCCCCTGTTTCTGCATTTATTCCCTCGCTCTTTTTTTTTTTTTTTTTTTACAGTTTTACAGCCCACTAGACAGACGACAGCTGAGTATCTCTCAAATTATTACCAGGTGACTACTTATGTTTTCACCATATTGCTCAGGTTTAGACTAAATCAAAGAAATCTCCCCCACTCTCTCTCTCTCTCTCTATTTGTTAATATATTTCATTTTAGGATTTATTATATTTATAAAAAAAATAATAGTCAAATAAAAAAACTCGAAATTATCTCTTGATGAAGGAAGTTGAATGAACATCCTCTTTCTCTTTACATTTGTGACAAGCCTCCTCTGCTATAAAATCCAATAAAATATTTAATTAAACCAAGATTTTTTTATTGTTATGCCTTTTGGAATTATCTTAAATAAAAATACAATGGTAAAAAAAATTAAAACTTTATTTTAATATCCATCCGGGAATAGAAGCTTAGTCAAAGAATCATAATTTTTAATTATTAATTTATCTGAACCTCTTTAACACGTGTCCAACGTCCCTAGCAGGGACTAGATCGTTTCCTTTTAGGGTCAGTAGTCACTCCCCGTCTTGAAAATTTATCTGCCTATGTCCTAGTGCTCTTACCTAATCTACTTCTACTGATAAGTGGTTCGTTTCCAGAACTGTGCGAAAAAATGACTAAATATATTGTTTATTGTTTATCAATTAATTTAAATATATATGTGCTGCTATATATGGCCTCAAGGCCGAAAAAAAAAATTATTTAAATTATATTTGTTACCAAAGAACTTATAAATAGATATGGTCGGATAACGGCCATCGCCAAGCAATTTAACAAATTATTGTTATTATTATTGACAAATTATTGTACGAATAAAAAAAAAAAAAATAAAATAAATAAATTCGGTACTACTAAATATATATAGTCATTAATATTATTATATTTATTATTATAAAACAGTTATTTTGAGAGCAATATTAGAATTAATTAAATGTTTTTTACGTCCTTTAGACTTCGCCCATATTTATTAAATATAAACAAAATTTTCACATTCAGGATGGGAAGCGAACCATTTTGATCACCTTTGATCATAAAGTTAGAGCTTAACCTCTTTTCTAAAAGAGAGTGGCCTATTATAATTATTAAAAGTTATTTTGATTATTTTTAAATCCATTATTTAGAGGTGATTCTTTTTCCACTAGACTCTTTAAAAAGGTCCTTGATAACAATGGTAATCTAAAACAAAATTAACAAACTCTATTTATTTTTAAGCCTCAGGTTTCATTTTCTCTGATGGACTTGTCAAATAATCAGCAAACCCTTCTTTCTTTTTATTACAAATTCAAGCCCCCCAAGACACTTGAAACGGACTTAAATCACGAAAGCTCCTTAAAAAAAAAAAAAGAAAAGTTTGTCTACATTATTTTGAAATTGTGTTTATACACGAAATCAGCTTGCTCTTAAGTTTGCCCAAATAATTCCGGGGATTGGCCTTCGTTTCTGTTTTGAGTAGAGGGTGGGTAGAATAGAGGATCCTTGAAATAAGATTCCAAGCCATTAGTCTTGGTGACAATGCCTCTCTGGCTTTAAATGGAGGCAAAATCAACTTCTCTCTCTTAAAGGGTAACTAAGCTTGGAATTGTGTGAGAATCGTCCTCCTCCCCTCCCACTGACGTTCAACACAAAGAAGGTTTTAATTATTTTACTTCTTCTTGTTGGGTTTCAGAAACCTCCTTCCTTTTCTCTCTACTCTCTGTTGATTTTAACTTCTTATGCGCGCTGTTTATTGCGCATAATATATTTTATTATGAGTTAATTAAAATTCCCATAAAATATATTAAAACCAGGACTGCAAAGTCGTCAAAATCAGGTAATCATTGTCTTTATTTAGGCTCTACGTTTAAGAAAATGAGTTCATATAATTTCAATTATTCGACATCATCTCGTTTTAGTCTTTACTTTAATAATGTTTCTCTCGAGGTGTCTCATATAATCTCTAAATTTGATAGATATATATTTTTTAGCACCTATTAAACGTCTTAAACACAGACACACAAACTGGCTTTCACACTCTCACTTTGATAGGAGAGATAGGATTTCTAGAATTCCTAAAACAACTCAACTAAAATAAGTAATTTTCTAAAAACTTTTATCTTAAAATAACAACTCCCATCTTAAGAATTAAATTTTTTTTAAGTCTTTCGACATCTGAGGCTATAGATTTATTCTCTGTCCATATTTTTTAAATAAATTTTATTGCTCAGGACAGGAAGCGAACCACTCACCCTTAGATCTTGAAGCAAGAGCTTTACGTCTGCACTAAGGAACAAGGGCCCGGAAATTTTTAAAAATTCATTTAGTTTTTTTTTTTTTTTTAATCAAATCTAAATTTCCTTGATATTCTTTACAAGATAAGATTCTAGTCACGTAAATATTTTTAAGTATAGTAAAAAGAAAATAAATTTAATTAATAAATATTTTTCAATTACGACTGTAAATAATCTATCATAAAAAAAAAATATATTTTTCCGGCTATATATATAATATGGAAGCAAACAATAATAAATATTTTATTTTATTACACCATGGAATATATTATTATTTTATATAAATAAAATTATATTGCCAATTATTTTTAATTTAAATAAATATAGATTGAGCTCACATGCCAAAAAAGAAAGACTTAAAAATAAAAAATAATTATATTAAAAAAAAATGCTTCAATTTAATTAATAATAAATAAATATTTTCAATTAGGCCTACGCTTTTAGGATAGGCAACTTCTCAGATCTTTTTGTAATTTTCATTGCATAGCTACATTTCATTTTTTTTTTTTTTTTTTAAATAATAAACATTATTATTTTGGATTTTTAAAAGGGGAAGTATAGTAATATGATATGATTATTATTATTTTTAACAAAATCCTGATAAAATAATATCATTATTTAACGTTCATATTTACTTGATTTACGGGAAAAACGTCCAAGACTATTAAGATGTTAATTATTAAAAATAAATAAATTGACATTTGTTCATTAATGACACTTGAATTCATAATATTTAGAGAGGAAATTCAAATTAATTGATTCCTACACTTGTTTGATGAAGCGCCCATCCATTGTTTTTTGCGATAAAATTATAATTTAAATGCTTTTGTTAGTATTGTTATGCAATTTTGATTAATAACAGGACTTTGCT
Source organism: Anisolabis maritima (assembly GCA_010014785.2). NCBI lineage: Eukaryota > Metazoa > Arthropoda > Insecta > Dermaptera > Anisolabididae > Anisolabis > Anisolabis maritima. The sequence goes on along the minus strand of JAAAKE020149091.1, from coordinate 9,508 downwards.
CTGTCATATTTTATTTTCACTGAGTGGCATTTCTGTTATATATATCTTTTTGTATTTATTATCCCAATTTTATCCATTATTTAAAATGACATTAAAATTGAACTGGCATTAGGATAACAAAACTCCCATTTTTCATATTAAAGGCTAAGGAAATTTATTTTATCGAAGATGAAAATTTACTAGAATGGATGAATGAATTATTAATTACATATGAGAGAATTACTTATAATTGATCCTTTTATTAGTAAGGACCATATTTATTCTCTTAAAGGGAAAACACTTCTCGGACCTATTCCCGGTTTCCTAACTTTAATCCGAAGTAGTTTTTTTTTTTTTTATCTTCGCCTTCTAATGACATATAAAGATAACTTAAATATATAATTTATAAGATAACACAATATGACTATTTTTTTTTTAATATCCGACCGAAATAAATTTATACCGTGTTCGGCAAAATAAACTTATGACTTCTGGATTGATACATAATAAATTATCTCAGTGGAAAATTTTTTCTCATACTATCATACTTAGGGAACAGTAAAGTTTAATCGTTATTTAACTGGAAGTAAATGTTTATCTATATTCAATAAATACAAACTATTTTTTATAGAAGCGATCTCAATATTCAAATATACAACAAACAAAAACGATTCATGCAACGTCAGTAGAGCGATAAAAAGAATAGTCTCACTTATGAAAATATACTTTTGATTGCAAAAATTTTTGTTTGCTTGCTAGAAGGTATGACCACATCACAAAAGAATTTTTTTCATTGTCAGCTGTTAAATCACCCTAAGAAATTAATAATTTAGTATGCGTGGTCGTCTCTAGAAGAGCTCTGGTGCAATTAATCAAAAAAATCTATTAATGAGATGGTGATTCGGATGGCTTATCTTCCAGAGAGCAAAACGAATTAATTCATACATCCTCTGGTATCTATAATTATTATTTTTTTATTTAGTGAATAATATATTGAAAGCAAAACTTATGGGTCATATTTTTTTTAATTCAATTTTTTATCTTTATTAAAAATTTTAAGATAAAATAAATTCAATTATTTAGTATGTCTATGTTTTCTAAAAAAATTCATTTTGGTATTTTATTAAATTTTTTGGCCAATGGTTCTTTAAAAAAAAAAAAAAATAAATTTTTAACAGGGGCAGATGATGATGGTCTTTCCTCCCTCCATTCTCCTCTCGATTTCAAGTGTTTTTCCTCAGCTGCACTGATTGCAACCCTTGGCCATCTCCTCCTGCACTTCCTTCCTTCCTTCCTTCTTCTGCCTACGTTTGATAACTTTTATCTCCGAAGCTTTTAATAAACGCCGCCATTTCACTTTTAAGATTCAACTCGTCGTAAAGAGGCGAACAGTAAAATTGTCTAATATCAGGAGGAGAGAGGGAAAATTTCGTTCCAGATAAAAACGTTGCTGCTTGGTAATTTTATAAAGTAAATGATGTGTAATGCTTGAGATTATCTCGAGGTTTATGTTGAGAGCAGAGCGCGATGATGAAAATAGAGAGACGGAGAGGGGGAGGTCCTCAAATCAAAAAAAAAAAAGGGAGCGGAAAGAAGGAATTCATTCATTTGTGACATTTTCCACAATTCAAATTAATCATCAACGTTTCGGGGCTGTTTAATTAACTAAATTAAAACCTGGAATAATTTTTCCTGACAGAAGAAGGTGACGGAATATAATATCTTCTTTCTTTTATTCATATTTTTCTTCAATTATCCATCAGTTTATTTATATAGGAACAGATTGAAAAATTTCATGATGAAATAATTTCATAACCTGTCTCTTAGTGCAGAGGTAGAAAATTTGCCTCTCGTATCAAAGATCAATGAGTGGTTTGCTTCCCGCGACAAAATTTTTTATTATATTGACTACCAATTAATATAAATAAATAACGGAGTCGAAATAGGTACAGTTTCCGAAAAGACTAATAAAAAAATTCATAAGATAAATTCTTTGACTGTGGAACTTTTTAATTCAAAATCAGAATTTTTTCAATTCATAAATATTTTTTAATAACTGTGATCTTGTAATAGATAAAAATTATTTTGTCACCCTTTTGCCAACATTTCTTCTACAAATTAAAATGAAAATCAAATGAAATAAGCTCCCTTATTATTTTTATTTATTGCATTAGAAAAAATGTGGTTTGTTCTTATAAGCATAATATAATAGAAATAAATTACATTGTCCAGGCACCAGAAAAATTTTCGGGAAGTGGGCAACCAATTTTCAAATTAAAACGTCCGTAAATGATATAGATATTTTTTTTTTAAACTAATTTGTGAGGAGCAAGTGACTCCGGGAATTGAACCCAGGAACATCAATCATGACTCCGTAAAATTGGGTAAAATTTCAAATTGTTTAAATAAATAGACGATATTGAAACTCTAATTTGTTTAATCAGATCAGCCTGCTCGCTCTCCCACGGAGGCCAATTACTTGAATCACAGAATTTTATATAACGAGATTCTTTCTTTACGTATATTGAATATATGACCTTGCAACCGGATCAGTAACACGGGACATAAGATCTATAAAAGAGAAATTTTTTTTTTAATACCCTATGTGATAAAAATTGAAGAATCTTCAGCCTTAAAGGGGAATAAACATGGCACTAGAGACCACACCAATAAACTCACATATGTCTTTAAAAAAAATAATGATCAGTCTCGGTCCTTAACAATTGAAGCATTTATATTTCAAATTAAAAATTTCGATTTTTTTTTTTAAGATTAGTAGATTAACTTTTCTTGGCCGGTGTAGAAATGCAAAAAAAATAAATATTGAATTTCAAAAACAAGAGTCTAAATATGGCTATATTTTTCCGAAAAGAGTTGAAAGCTACTAATTTATAAAATTTAACATTTTATTTAAAAAAAATGATATAATAAATCCTTTGATATTATTCTTTAAAATAAATGTACGTCATTCATTTCGTACATTAAAACATTAACAATTCATAATGAATTTTTTTTTTAATTAACCCAATGACAAATGTAGCAGATTAGGCAGGCAGTCAGAACGCAGGCGTTGCTGAGCATTCCTGGTTGGGAGCCGGGCTGTCTGACCTGAGCATCCCATCCCAACCTTTAAAGGAGATGCTGCATGATTCACCTGAACATCAGGTGGACGGGACACCTGAATGCTTCTCTCTCTCTCTCTCTCTCCTCTCCGTTGCCCTTTATTGCTTCCATTCCCCCATTCGTTAATCGAATGGCGGCGCTTGATTGAATTTTAGATATAATTATTCAGCTAAGTGACACTGCTGATACTACTAACCGATGCAAAGAAATTGGGTCACATCATTATTAAATTCAATTATTCGCAATAAGAGATTTAATCTAAATTTTATAGGAAAAAAAAAGCAACAATTTCAATTTTTTAATGTCCCGTTAGTCCACATCTACTCACATAAAAAAAAGATAAAAAATTTTTTAAGAGAATGATAAAATTAATTTCACTCTAATTTCATTTGGGTTCTTGACCCATAAGATATTAAAGTAATTAAAAATGGTTTTGTTTTCTCTCTCTCTCTCTCTCTCAAAAAGAAGACAAAGTGTGTCTCCATTTTTATCTAATGGTTCTCTCATAGAGAGAGGGGAAGGAGAATTTCTTGTTCTAATTAAGCAATTTGAAAAATGAATCAACTGCAGTATAATGTCTGTGAACACATATACAGGTAGAAGCGTAGCCAGGTTTCTTGTTTGGGGTCGGGAGGCCAATCGAGTTAAAGATAGGACAAATACATTTTTTTCTAATGTCGTCTTTACAGTTAAATGTATTGAATTTTTCTGACTATAGATTTTGAAATGAAATGAAAGGGAGTCAGCCAAGGAGAAATAAATACAATTCATTTTGCTGTCAACGTTTCGAACGCTAGGACACTCTTCTTCAGGTGAATCAACTGTCAAGCGAAAATTATAGATGTTATGTAAAATATAATAATTTTCTTGACAAACTTAATGACATCAATAAACATGTACTAGAAACCTCGCAAACAAACATACATTCCATGCACATAAAAATAAAAAAATAGGCAAATTTTATTAATGTTTTTATATTTGTTAAGAAAATGATTATTACTTAGTTAACATTTCTAATTTCATACTATATTATATTATTTACAAATATACACAAATTTTTATATGCATACTTTGTTAATATTAATACGTACACTAAACTATAAATCTAAAACATCTATAATATTGGTCCAATATATGACATAATATATGTTCACAGCAAAATAAATTTTATTTATTTGTCCCCTTCATCTCAGTTTTCTATTTTATAAGCGATTTTTTTTTATATTTAATAACGGTGTACTTTATTATGATTTTTTTTTCTTATGTTTATTCAACTTTTGTTTTCAATTTTTTTTAACTTTAGTGAGGTAAGGGGGAGGATGTCCTGTCTGAATATGCCACTGCAAGTCGATCAATATTCAATTAATTTGTATTAATTTTTTAATACATAATTATCTTATATTTTTTTATTTATTTATTTTTTTTTTTGTTTTTGTAAAAATGAAATGGCAGTTTCTGATATTTTTCTTTTTCTGCCTTATTTAAAGGTAAATATTTATTGATATTCCACAAATATCAGAATCATCGAAGATATATATCAAATATATTCTTTGAGAAATAGTTATTTCTCTAGAGGAGTTTAAAGTTGTTTGACTTTTTTTTTGGCCAATTTATTTCACTTTATTTATTTATTTATTTCACTCTTTTTCTTCCACCTTAATGAGATGAATTTGATGTGATTGATTGTCATCATTTCTAGTTCTCTTATAACATTATATGATTAAAAATAATAATTCATAAATATATGATAATAATCGATTTAAACCTAATTCAATATATTTTTTTCTATCTTTAATGTCTAAATGGATAAATTTTGTTCTTCTAACCCAAATTTCATAATTACACTACAAAAAAAAAAACATATAATATAGATAATTCAGATAAGGAATATTTTTTCTATTTGTTTTATTTAGTGACTATTGGCATGAAAACCGTAATGTCAAACAAAAATATTGATAAAAAAAAAAAAAAACAATACATACGAAATAAATCTGTAAAGGTAACAAAAATTACTATAAAAAGTATATAATATTATAATAAAATGTATTTCAATCAAAACGCAAGGAATTATTATATTATTTAAATATAAATAATGCGAATATTTTTTTTTGTTTGTTTGACTGGGAGCCGATCCTCATACTAGGCTTGATTCGCATGGACTTTTAGAATATACTATCCATTTCAAAAGTATTTGGACAACTTACAACTTTTTTTTGTCCAATATGGATAATTAAATGAAATTCGAAATCATAAAATGTTATTTTATTTGTTGATTTCATGTAAGTCTTCTAATTATCCATTATGACGAAACAAAAGATGTAGATTGTCCAATTACATTTGAGGAGGATAGTATGTGACCAGGCACGATTCGACACTTGCATAATTCTAATTTAAAGCATTGCAACTATTTAAATAGTTGCGTTTTTGGAATTTAGCTCTTTTTATCAAGAAAGCTAATTCTATAAAGTCTCTGTTTCATTATCCATCCCTATTTAAATAAATAAATATTTTAATTTAATTAATTTGAATAAAATTGTACCTTCATTTTTATTAAAGTTTATAGCATATTAGATATTTTTACAGGGGTTTCGGGTCATCTCATTTATTCGAGCAGGAGCGACGTTTTGGTCCTAGTTTGGAATTATCATCAGTCTCTTTAGTTCAATCAAAGTGGTTTGTCATATGGCATGAGGTGCTCCACCTGAGAAGACTCGGCAATTTTTTAACTTTATATGATTGAACTAAAGAGACTGATGATGGTTCCAAACTAGGACCAAATCGTCGCTCCTGCTCGAATAAATGAGATGGCTTAAAAATTCTGCTTTGTTTTTTTTTTTTGGCTCTTCCCATAGTCTACATATGATAAAAAAATAACTAACCTAGTTATGCTTATTATTGACCTTAATATACTAATATTAGTAAAAATTACTCATTCATTAATGAGAAAAATTTTACTGTTTTATCCATATATCTTATATCTTTACAAATTTTTTTTCTTTTTTTTTTTTTAATTACTATAATTAATATCTTTTTTTTTTTTTTTTTGATATATTCCTTCTTATTAGCTGGTGCAAACTTGTTGGCAACTTTTCTCATGCTGATGACCGCCCCTCGAGGGCTCCTTTTGCTCAAGACCTTTTGCTCTCTCTAATTATGAATACTTACGCCGATGCTCACTCGTCTTCATTTGACTGTCTACTTTGAACGTTCCAAGTTTTCTAGTAATTAAACACACCTGTCTCAATATTTCCCAACCCTTTTCATTTCCCCCACCCCTGGCTTGATCTAAACCCTTCTTCTCTTTCTCTTTCTCTCGTGGTAACGAGAATTTATAAACGTCACCCCGGGAGAGCATTTTGCATCAGAGCGACAATATAAGATGATGAAATTTTCAAAAAAAAAAAAAAAAAAAAATATATCATTGATCACATTTCATCTTCTTCATCTTCTTTTTTTTATCCCTTTCCATTCCACCTTGTCGTTGTCGTCTACCTTATTTGACATCCCATAGAGTTAATATTACAAACCGTCAAAGAAAAAAAATCTCGTAGATGAATCTGTCTCTACCACGTGGCTCAAAATATTAATGCTGGATTTTAATTTGGAAATATATGTCATTGAATCTCTTCCAGATGAATAGATTAGGTAGGTAGGCCAGACCATAAACCTGGCTGTTTAGTGGGTTGCTCGAGGAAGCTGAAAGTCGTTTCCATGAATGACTTCCATTCAATTTACAATTCTCTATATCATCCTCTATCCTTTTATAAAGGATCATATTTCAGAGGAAATTATTCGTTCTCATTATATACATCTACGTATAGCTAGGGTATATTACTACACTATATATTATATTGTCTTTTACAGAGGAATAAAAGATGATAGAAATTTTAATCTAATAAATGAAATTTCATATAAAATCTTATTTTTATGAAAATTAAAATTTTCCCTTAGTTTAAATAATAAATGATAATAATTTTTTTTAGATGTATACAGGATTTTCGAAATCTTCTAAATCTTCAATTCACTTTCAAACAACATCACAAAATGTCTCCCAACCAATTATAAGCTCAGTCGTACCTCAATCCCGTCCCGCACATAGACTCTTGTCTATTCTGAGAATAACTCGGCTGTAAATTATTTCATTCAAATCTCATCAAAAATATTTATTTATCCAGTTATCCTATTTAATTCTTGCGAAGAGCTGACACTTGGAAAAAAATTTCTCATTCCAGTGAGTTAGAGCACAACAATTTAGAAAAGGGCCGTTTACCACGATCTAAAAGTGCCTTGCTAAAACGAGTGGAATATTAACTCCACTCTCAATTCTAACTAACCTATTTTAAAAATAAAACTATAATTATTTTTAAGGCCTTATATCACTTTACTTGAATGCCGACCCCGTCGCACGGGATTAAGGGCGAAGACAGCAAAATCTCCAGGCATCCGGATGACGGAGGCACGGATAATCGAGGTTCTACTGTATAAATAATCATTTTTTTTACATACGTTGTTCACTTGCACAATTTAAACACATGGGTTCGGTTCCCACGCAGTTCGATGAAAAATTTATTCAAACCAATTGGTATAAATAAATATGTGTGGATAACAAGTATTTAATCTAATGTTAGTTTAAAGTCTATAAGGAAAAAGAAAGTATCGGAAGGAAGATTTCAGCGGTAGTTTTTTCTCCACAAGTTGACGCGTGCTCCCATACGCTTTGGAAGTTTTTAAATATATGATATATTTATATAGACCAGATTTAAGAACGCAATTTTCTTTTCTTAGTATCTTCAATTGCGTTTTTTGGCGAATATATTTTTATATTAATTCAAATACAAAACTGTAATTGAGAGGAGAGTCTTTTCAGAGGAAATGAATTTTATTTTATTTTTTTATTTTGTTCATTTGGCTAAGAGCAATATAAATTTTTTCAAAAATAATTTCTTTTCTTTGGATGGAATGAAAAGCATTTTCTTTAGATAAAATTTCATTTCAAATTCCATCTGGAAAAAAGAGAAGATTTGAAGTATGTTTGGAGAGACTCATGGAATTATATATATATAAGCTTAAATTACTTATGTAATTATAACATGTCTATAAAGGAAAAATTCGAAAGGGTTAAAAAACCAATTTTTACATCAAGAGTATTTGTTTGTAGAAAATTGAGTTTTGAAACGAATTATTTTTTTTTTTTAATTAAAACACTATTTGATAAAAATTCTCGTTCGTTTGTCCCTTTGAACGGAGAAATTTTTTCAAGCATATTTTATTTAAGTTAAAATATAGAATATCTGGGCTGGTAATACAAATAGGATTTGTTGTTATAATAGTTTGTAGGCCTTTGATGTCTGCCAACTGCAAAGCCAGCGCAGCGAGGGGGCCCCCAACTTTGCCGATTGACTCCGGCCAAGTTGATTCCGTGGTCCAGGAATTGCTTTGCTCCTTTTTGGAAACAGAAAGAGAGAGAGAGAGAACTCTCTTGTTGAGAGAGAGTTCTATCTCTCTCTCATACTCCTACTTTCTATGGAGACAAGTCATTTGGAGCAATGAATGTCCCATCTGCGCCCCTGACAGATAAAGTTGGACGCCGTTTTTTATTTATTTTTTTTTTGTTTCTCTGCTGCTCCATTGAGAGAAGTTGGGGGTGTCGTTAGTAAATAGCCCCCGTCACAAACTAGGTGTCATCTATTATGAAAACTTATCTGAACATAAAACCATTCGTTTAATAATCTCCCTCCTCTTTCTCTCTCTTTCTTTCTCTTTGATCTGATTAATTTTATAGCTACCTCTTTTTTTTATTACCTTCTGATATTATTTTTTGTGAAAATATTTTTTAATTAACTAATAAAAATACATATATAATTTTTAAATATGTATTTAAAAAAATAAAAGGCGTATTTTATGTTATAACATAAACAATATTTTATGCCTTTTAAATTTTTTAACGAAAAAATATGTAAATATTAATAATATAGGATGGCTGGCCTGCTTCAAAAATAATCTTAAAAATGTTTATGTCTAATTCAATATGACTTTTTCTTTTAGTTGAAATATTTTATTGACTGTTTCAAAAAATATTTATTAGAAACAACGGTTAATAAAAATCAAGATTTCGCAGTCGTATTTATTTCTTTGTTTGAGCCTCTACTTACAGCTTATATCAAGGAGCAGGAAGGAACCATTTTAATTTTATTATTATTATTATTATCAATAGTTACTCAGGGACTCAAACCTAGTAAATACCTGACGACGAGTTACCAGAGCTAAGTTTGATATTTCTTATCTCGCTGCCGCCAGTCTTCTCAGTTCTTAATCAATGCTCTGCCGTAATTTAAATTATATGTCGACCCCCCCCCCCCCTAGTTGCCGAGAGGTTAAAGATACTGACATTGTCATTATTAATAAC
>JAAAKE020149080.1:0-12838 GCA_010014785.2 Anisolabis maritima | reverse complement strand
TTTTTTAAAAAAATACTGTTGGATTATTTTTATTGTTTTTTTTATTTAAACGTTTAAAATTATAAATTGATTAACAGAAAAAAAAAAAAAAAAAAAAAAAAAAAAAACAGAAAAAGAAAAGAGCAATGAGTTGCCATAGTTTTCTAATTGTGTCTATCTTTTAATGGAAGTCAAAAAAATATTCTGGAAAGATAAAGATAAATTGTATTACAATTGCAAATTTAGCTTTTAATGTATATATTTTTCCTATTGTTTATTATAAATAAGCTCTACAGAACGGCCCCATCTCATATTCCTTCTTTTTTTTTTTTGCCTTTTTTGGCAACTAAGGCCATTTAGACTCTGTTCTTATTTATTTAAATTAATTGATAATTTAAATAAATTTTTGTGGCTGAGATGGGTAGCGAACTATTGACCTTTGGTACTTGAAGCCAGACCTCTAGCTCTGCACCAAGGAACAGGGCTCTTATTCCTTTATGAGTATGGAAGTTTATTTTTATTGATATTTTTTAGGTTATTTTTAGATAGGAGGTTCTTATTTTTATTTTCGAAGTTCGAATTTTCTTTGGGCTCCCTCTAGTTTAGATCCATTTTTTGAAAAGTAATCTGTATTAAATATCAGCTTATTTGGATAAAGTGAAGAGATGCCCCTGGGACCTTGAAAATCGAAAAATTAAAAAAATAAAGGTTAGAGGTAGGGCATTGTCAAAATTACTAACCTTAAAAGCCAAGGGATGTGGGTTCGAATCCAATGAAAATCTATTTAAATCAATTGGATACCAATTGGTATAAATAAATATGCCCGGATAATAAATAATTCGTTTAAGATTATATGGCCTCAAATGCCGAAAAGACTAAAAAAACCAAAAATGAAGCAAATTGATTGAATCGTATATTAGAGTGAAGTCATTCTAGACAGCTAATCAGAGAAATTCTGGTCTGATTTTATAGATTATAGATAGTGATACAACATCCTCTCCCATGGAAGCATCAAGAGTAGCAAAAATGTAGAGGATGCCTTCATCTAATGACTACTAGGTTTCCTGCATTAAAAATGTAAAATAAGTGCTATGGTTACCGATCATATTCTGATTGTTTCAAACTGGCCATTTCAGTGATTTTGTCTTTTCGGCACCTGAGGTCATTCATTAAATAATTTCTTTTTAGTCTTTTCGGCATCTGAAACCATATAGACCTTAAACCAACTGAATTATTATAAAATCTATTTAAATATTTATTTAAATAAATTGGATACCAAATGGAATAAATAAATATGCCCAGATAATGGTATCGTAAATAATAAATAATTAAGTTTAAGGTCTATATGGCCTCAGATGCCGAAAAGACTAAAAAGAAAATATTTAATGGATGACCTGTTAATGACAAAATCATTGAAATGCCTTGGTTATAGCAATCAGAATATGAACCCATATAGACTTTTAACGAATTATTTATTATTTATGATACCAATACCCGGGCAATTTATTTATACCAGTTGGTAACCATTTGATTTAAATAGATTTTCATCGGATCCGAACCCACATCCCTTGGATTTTAAGGTTAGCAATTTTGACAATGTCCATACCTCTAACTTCTCGACTACAGGGTGGGGGCTATTTTAGTAGTTGTTAATATATAATTATTGTATGTAATTAATATTTCCCAAGATAAAGAAATAAAATTGATTTTCCATAGATTTTTCAAAATCCTAGAGGCACCCCTTTCTTTCATCCGAATGAGCTGAAATTTTATACAGACTATTTTTCACAAAATGGAACCAAGCCTAGGATAAGCTCAAAAAAAATATCCAAAATTTATTTTCAAGAGTAAATAAGAACCACTTTAATTTTTAACTTATGTTTATATAAACAAATATCTTTTTATTAATTAGATTTAAAAAGTGTAAGTGATTAAATAAAATTTCAGAGTATATATCTTAAAAGGTAAGTTTATTATCTTATAACGAATTTATTTGGTTCAACCCTGGAGGCTAAGGCCTTAATTATTATTACCAAGTTTCAAAAGATACCTTCAGGGAATATTTATTAATGAATAGAAGAAAAATTGTTTTTTTACTTATTTCATTCAAATATCAGAGGCCATATAGACATTAAATAGGTAATTCAAATATTAAGCTTGATTTTTTCAAGCGATCTCTAAACATTAAATATATGTCTCAAACCAAGCTTTAAAGCCCAATTATTTTTAATAAAATAATTTGTGAGCATAATATTTTAATATGTGATTGATCGAGCGTCCGCCGGCCAAAGGCTGGTGCAAAGGAAGCACACCCATGCTCCGGATTGGCTGGAGATCCCGTGTTCGACTCCCGGGGTCACTTGATCCACCAAAATAATATACTCACAAATTATTTTATAATACATATAAATTAAACTCCTTCCTTCTGTTATCCAGCTATATATTTATTTATACCATTGGTTTAAATACATTTTTATCCGAATCCCTGTCTTTTAATGTTTATGTTAACAGCTCTAACTCTAGACTTTGTAAGTGTCTTTCTTCTTTAATATTAGATTTGTGACTCTGTTCTTAATGGGAGGGGGTATAGTAAAAATTTTTTGCTTACTGGATATTTTGTTTCAAAACCCTTTTGCCGTCTCCAAATTTTATCTTATTGTTTTTTTTATTTGAATGATATCCTGTGCTTAGGCTCCCATGCCGAACGATGATGACTTATCACCAAAACCCTTTTTTTTTTTTTGAGTCAGAGATTCAGGGTTTCTCTCTTCGGGTCTCTCTTTTAGTTGTATTCAAAGTCTCACAGGGAGGGGAATAGCAAAAATTCTATCTCGCTATGTCACTACGGAGACAAATTATTAAGTCTCTAGCATCAAAAATAAAATTAAGCAAGGCCAATATTGGGCTGAATTTTGTAGATTTCTAACAAGTTTCATATTTAAACTGTAATTCTATTTAAAATGAATTAAATAAAATTACTATTTATTAATTTATTAAATTTATTCATGTAATCTTTCCTACGATAATTAATAATAATAAATTTTCTTTTTATTATTATTAATATTGTTTTATTATTATTATTATTATTATTATTATTATTATTATTATTATTATGTTTTTATTTCTATAAGTAGATAGGAAAAAATAGGTTATATTTTACATTTCAATTTCTAATATCATAAATTTATCCCACTTTTACTATCGGACTTTCATTATTTATTAGAATATTTCCGTTAACATTGCACCTAGTCGCACTAAAAGCTCCGATAAAATTTCAAAGGAAATGTCTGTGGTTGGCTTGATAGCTCAGTGGTTTCCGTTATTGATAACAGAGAAACCTCTTTCCAAGTTCCGTTATTCCTAGTGTGTTTCTCCTCGAGTAAACATGATTAAAAACGAACTTGTAAAAACGGACTCCGCAGTTCGGACTGAAAAAAAAACTCGAAAATTGCATACAGTTCATTGGTTGTGTGGAGCTTTTTCGTTTGTTTATTGGTTTATTTTTATCCCAGTTCTGTGGTCCATTTTGCCCTATTATCTTTGGCCATCATATTGGATTCTACTTTTTATTCTCTTCGCCTTTTTATTTTGGCTGTTGATAATTGGACTTCTAATAGCTTTTTGGTGGTATCGATATAAACGCCTCTGTAAACTACAAAACAAAACCGATCACTTTCGTTATGACAATTTTGAAGTTATCGATAAAGACCATTTCAAAGATAGACCGATATTTGAGACTAGAGCTTCAACAATTCAGCCTAAACAAGATGAGCCAATCCTTATTGGAGATCAATCGACTCAAACTATCCCTATTCAAACCCCTGTTAAGTCTAATGAAAACAGGGAAAGTCTCCATGAGAATGCATCGACTCTAGCTGACGATATGGAAGAGGAGTACAATAAGAGAAAAAAAGAAGGAGATATTAATATTAATCAAACAGTAGTTGTTGAGGTGAAATCCGATGAGCCTGTTGTCATCCGGAAAACCAGACCAAGTTTAAAAATTGACATTCAAAAAGCAAATACTTCAGATGAACCAGCACCGAAATCCCCGAGAGAAGTCTTTTTTCAAGATATGATCAATCAAGCAGAAAAGACCCCACAACGACATACGCTATATATCAAAAGCACTACCGAGCAAGGCTCATCGGCGAATAAAAGAAAAAGTGCTCCACTTTATATGTACTATGACAATTGGAAAGAGATTCGCGCAGGAGCCTTAGGTAAGGAGGGTGAAGGGGGACCTCGAATTGTGAAAAGAAGCACTCCAAGTCAAACATCTCCGCAGATATTCACTGAGCCTACAGCAGAAGTCATCTCGATTCATCATCTACCTAAAAAAGAATTCATAAAAACAGACGTGATTGTTGAAGAACCTCCCTGTGAAAAAACAGTGAAATCTCCAAAGGGTTCCCAAGGAGAATTTTTTATTGCAAATGTTTCACCAAGGCCCAAAAGTCTTACGTCTGAAGTATATATTGAAATCACTCCGAAAAGTAAAAATGAACAAACAGCTGGTGGTCATGAGTGGAAATTAGAGAAAGTTGGACCTGGGGGGCAACAAAAAAGAGAAAGTGGTGATGATGAAGTGTTTGAGTAACAAAAAATATTATTTATATTAAATAATTCATATTAATTTTTATCTTTTTTTTTTTTTATTTATAAATTTTTTTAATATAATTTGAAAAATGTTTACATTACTTTTATTCAATATTGAAAGTAAAAATGCAGAATTAAGAAAATTTTTTTTTATTTACCTTCATCTTAAAATCTTAAAGCTTGAAAATTGATTAGCATTGTTATCTTAAGACCCGATGCATACGAAAGCCTAAATGTCGTCAAGCCTTGAGGCATATTGACTCCAATGATGCAGCGTATACGCAGCCATTGAGTCTCAGGGCTCGGCCTCATTTGAAAACTTGAGCTTATGACTATAAAATTCCTTTAGGCTTTTGATAAAAGTTTTAAGAAAATAGATTTTTAAAATTATTTAATCACATCACACAAAACCAGATAGGAAAACGTTTTTTTTATTTTTCTTATTTTTAATCCAAGTTGACTGCCACCCTTCCAAAGCAATAATCTTAATTATATAGTAAATCATCTCCTTTTTTAATTATTAAATTTTGACTTATAATAAACCCTTTAAACGTTATAAATAAGTTAATAAGTCATATAAATTAAAAAATAAATTTTGCATTTAATCTATTTCTGAAATTATGCTTGTTTTTTAAAGTAATTTTTATTACTCACTTTAATTTTTTGAGGAGACATTCATATATTATTTTTGATATTTAAATGAGAAGCTTTACCTATCCCAGAGTCCTCTATCTCGATTTTTGCTTACCAACCGTCGAAATCCGCCTTCCCACAATTAGAAGGCGCCTATCAATGGAGTTTTCAATACATAACCTTTTTCTTCTCTCCTTAAAAACCAACCGACGCTTTAATCCCTCCGCCATGACGGTTTTCCAGACTATCCATCACTTGGGTTCCTTAGCTCAATAAATTTCTAACTTTACTTCAACTCTTTCTACTACATTTCTTTAATACTTTTCATTTTTATTATTTATTTATTCTTCTGAATTGATATATTCTAAAAAAAAGCCATCTGGAAAAATTTTTTATTTAAATATGACTCCATGCAGCTTCTTTCTTTTTTCCCCCTTTGTTCGGAAGTAGGCTATCTCTCTCTCTTTCATACTGATACTAATTTGAATGTTTGTTTATGTAAGTATTGGTGGTAATGTATTTATTTTTCTTTATACTTGTTATATAGATAATATAGGGACTAAGAGGAAAAAAAATTACATATAAATTTATGATTAAATTAAATAGATTTATAATTTGGAATAAATCCAAAAGTTTCATGAATTCTAATCCTAAAAGACTTTTGAATCTCTCGAAATTCTTATCTTGCCTCCCCAGGGATTGTTTAATGAGTTGTAAAGATGAAATATAACATGATATTTGCCAAAGTTAAAACTTTAATGGGCACAATATTCTTTCTTTAGGATAATATATTATATTATTTACACACGAAACTCCTATTAATTAAAATAACACGAAAGCAATTCTAAAGATACAGTTTCTAAGTGAATGAATTATATGATTGTTAAATAATAGAGCACTTGCAAATAAATTACGTTAAATTAAATAATTTTTCTTTAAAAAAAAAAATGATCTTAGTTCTGAATTTTTTTCTTTCACTATATCACTCTAACCATAAAGAAAAAGGTAAGAAATTATCTCAATTTTAGAAATAATTATAATTATGCAAATTTTTCTTTGTTTCTAGATGAATGTCTTCTCTTACCTAATCAAGTGATGGTTCCTCCTCTTTACGCTCAGTCAAGTAACACAGCAGTTGCTGGACCGCCACTTTTTTATCAAACCCTTCCAATTCAGGTAATTAATAATTAATTAATGAATGAAGCTGCTAATTTTTTGTTAGAATCGTAAAGAAAACATAAACAATAATTTTTTAAAGCTTCATATTTCGAAGACAAACAAAAAGAAACAGATGTAAAACTCATGCAATAAATATTATGGATATCATCACAATCCAGGTTTTCCTGAATAAACATCTTAAAATATATAATATTAAGTATATATATATATATTCATTCATACAATATGTTCTAGATCAACTCGGACCAACTCGTGAAAATACTATTCCACATACTTATATAAGTATGTATAAATTATTCTTTGAGATGGAAAAACCTTAGCTGTATTAATATCCACAATATTTATTCATTACATATTCCTTTCTTTTTCTATTTTTTTTTAGCTGACATTTTATCTTGAAAAGTCATCAAGTGGGATAATAATAATAGTAATAACGAAATCAAAATAACTTACTCTATACATTATATATTTGTACTTTTTATGCGAATTTGTCACTCCATTTGTCATGATTGTCTCTTAAAACGTCAGCTAAGGCGAATATAATTAAAATAAAAAAAATATAGATATCAAAAAGACTACTAAAATATCAAGCTGAAATGCTTTTTACAAGCTGAAAAATCAAAATATCTCACCTATTAACTGTATAAACCAAATTGTTCTATTAATAATTTTGAACAACTTTTTGAAAAAAATTAATATCTTTTATCCTTTAGGGCCTTCTAAATTAGGAGAATTAATAACTAGAACAATTTTATATATGGATATTATTTCAATTAAGTAAATATTACTGATATTTTAGAAGATACTTTGATTTTTATGTTTAAAATCAAATGAAAAATCATTTCGGCTGGCTCGACTATGTATCTTTTCAGACCTTTATATTTTTTTATTATTCTTGATTGAAATTCCATTTTAACTTTTTTTCTACAATTCTTACATAGCTATTTATTTTTATTCCCTTGATGATTTCTGACACCTGAGACCATTTAGGCATATAAATTAATTTAAACATTATAATACTTATTTACTATCAGATATCGAAATAAACGATTCAGACTATTTTTTAAATATTTTTTAAATTATTATTTATATATTTAACTCAAACTAACCGCGCTTTCAATTTTTGGCGGCTTTGCACACTTTTAATCAGTCAACTGGATAACCAACTTTATTGTCTTTGATTTCTTATTACATTAGTTGAAAGTTATTATTTAGTTTGAAATATTTATATTAAACGAAAAAAAAACATCAGGCTTTTTTATTGACATATCAGCAATTCTATATAGAAAAAAATATGAGTCACAATGAAAGTAGAAGGTAAATAAAAATTTTTTAACTTGAAAGATTATATAAATATTTAATTATTTTCTTTTTGCACATTCACTTTAATTAAATTAAATTGTTTTAAATATATATTTAATTATCAATGGACACAATTTTATACCATAATTAAACATATATCATCTCTTCACTTAAAACCTTTTTTTTTTAATTTTCAATATATAAATCTATATTTTTTCTTAAAAATTAATTATTTTCTTTCTGATTCATGGTAGTCAACTTCATAAACAAATTCAATGATTAAGCAGTGAAGTCTCTTTGAATTTTCATTTGTCTTGATAAACTATTAGAAATTCAAATATCATTTATAATATCGATCAATAAAATTTTTAACAAATATATTCTTTTTGTCATCAGCTTGAATATGGTTTGGAACCGGAATCTCTTCAAGTATCTGGCGAGGCAAGTCAAGTTGAAGGCGGATTGCAAGCAGGTCAAATTCTGGACAGTATTCGTCATCTTTTCCTTGGCAAATCTCCATTACAAGTAAGTTTTCAATCTTATTCATATTTAGGAATCTTCATGGAACTAATTAAATTGTTATGAGTATCATTAATGATATTTCGAACTATATTAGTCAATATAAAATATGATATATATATATATATATATATATATATTGAACCAATAAGTTAAAAATATTACCGAAGAAGGTATAATAAATATGATGTATATATATTTCGTTAAGTTTCTGTGTTTAAATGTTAAATTTGAATATATATATTTATATTTTCATAGTATAGATTAGCAATTTAATACATTTTCCATTGAGAAATACTCGACGTTTTGGCTCTTTTTACATTATTGAAACAGTAAAAGCAGATCCCAGATAAAATCATAATTAAACATTTGTTGTTTTTTTTTCAACTCTTATTATCATTCATAATAATTATACATAATTATACATGCAAGACATTTACATCAAGACTGTTTTACAGATCACTTTACAAGAAGCAAAATATTTCACACACCATACGAATTTAATTCTGTTTTTTCCATTAAGGTTAAGCCATAGTGCAAAAACATATATCATAAACATAATAAAATAAAAATTTTGATATAATATATGATTGCAAACAAAATAAATACTTAATATTTAATTCAAAATAAGCAAAAAATCAAATTTGTGATCTCTCATGCGCCTTTTTTTTAAAAAACAATCTTATATATTTTTTTATTTGATGAATATAATTTAATGTGCGCTGTTATTCTTTAAATAAAACACATTATTTTTTTATACAAAAATTGATAAAATATTCCCTGAATTTTTATAGGTTTATTTGGTTTTGAAATCTTTTTTTACCAATTTATAATTATTAAATTGTTTTATGCCGTTTTATATTACGAATATAAATCTTCGTAATCCTCAATTCATTCAAATATTAAAAAATTATCGCTCGGAATATATTGATATTTTATTTCAGAATTGAGTATACTAAAATTATCAAGTATACTAATTTTCAATTATGACTTCTTTTAAAAGTTTTTTTTTCTCTTCTATTTTTTTAAGATATTAATTATATTTCAATTATAATCAACAAATAAATATTGTCTTTTAGTATGAAAATTTTTTGTCTAAAGTAGGGTTGAGTTTTTTCTAAGTCTCATTCAGATTTTTAGGGTTGAAGAAATTTTGAAATAGTATTTTTTTTTTACTCTTTTCACATGACATGATTAATCTATTTAATTTTAACTAATCTTTTTCTTCATTTGCTATTATTGTATTTCTTACTTCATCTAAATTTACTATTTAATTGGACAATGTTATAAAGTCAGATTAAAATATAAAGGCGTAGTTAGTTCATTTAGATCATTTCTGAAAACTTCTAAATTAATACAAAAAACCACATATTCACTTAATTCATATTTTTATAGATAGAATTATAAATCAATATAGAAACCATCAAATTTCAAATGAATTGAATCTAATCTGTTTGGTTATTAACAATATTTAGAAAAATTTTATCTATTCTTCAAAATAAGCTAGATTTCCAAGGAAAACTTCTAAAATCCATTCTCCTCTTTCCTAGTTATCTATTCTCTATACAAATTAAATACTCTTTCAGGTGAAGCAATGTGCCAGGTGCGGTGATAGGGCACAGGTTCATACAGCTACGAGGACTTTAGCTCTAAAAGCTTGGGATCTGCGTTGGGCGAGGAGCTGTCGCTGTGGAGGTCGTTGGTCGCTCGTCCCGCCGTTGCCTCATTAAATAAATCTCAATCATTTTATAATATCTGTATTAAATAAATTGTATAAATTTAGGTATATATATATATATATATATTATTTTAATTTGTATTCCCGTAAAGAATTGAATTTGTTCCGTTCGTGACCTTTCCTTGTTTACTAACAACCGAATCTTTTCATTTTCTTATCTGGAATTAGCTCATATTTTCCTTGTTATATAAATATTTGTTTAGCAAGATCGTTATTTTTATTTTGTCAAAACTATACACAATTGACTGACCTGCTTCGTCTTCTAAATATTTTGGATGCACTCTAATTAGTTTCTAAATATAAAAAATTGTTCTCAACTGTCTTGATTCATTACAAGCATTTCAAAAAATTTAAAACCAACAATTTTGACTTTTTAAAATATTATTCATATTTCTTTGACTCAATGATGATCTTTTTAGCGCTTTTTCCAAAGGAAAAGTGGTCTTTACTACGCCTGTCTCTATATGAGTATTACTGCTCAAAAACTATAATCAGGTTTGAAGAAAAGTAGGATAGCACCAGAATAAAGGAAAAATTAGAAAAATTTTCCTTTCCACATTTCGAACCTAAGTCGAGATCTTCTTTGGGATTTGGAAAAAGTTATAAAAGTGCTACGTGTTCGTGCAAGTTGATTTTTTTTACAAAATGAAATAATATTATTTCATATAGTATAATTGTAATTTCTTGTTCATTGCAGTCCCCTCTTTTCTTCCAATTGAAATAATCAAGCATTTTATCATTGGTTATTTTTACAGATGTAAGAAACAATTTTTATTGCCTCCCCCCCCCCCCCCCCTGTGGCCGAACGAGGTTAAATGTATTGATATTGTCAATATTGATAACCTTAACCAAGGGGTTTGGGCTCGGAACCCAAGCAATCCGAGGAAAATTTATTTATATCATTTGGATACCAATTGATGTAAATAGATGTGTCTGGATAATTGTATCGTAATCTTGTTTATTATATATCGTTTAAAAGTCTATAAGGCCTCAGATACGGAAGACTTAAAAAAAATCCCATTGTATTTACATTAATAAACAGGAGATGTTCGGTTCCACTCAAAATAGCATTTTTTTTATTTCAAGTTATAAAAAATTGTTAGTTTCAGCTTCTATTGTATTTATTGGCTCATTATGTTATTTTTTTTATAAAATCATCTCCCAAACTTGGATATCTTAAATGACTCCTATGATGAAGGAAATTTGAATTTTTTTTGATTATATTTATACTATTATATAAAAGGCAAAGACTGTCTGTCTGTCTTTGCACACTCCGAAACTTGTGGACGGATTTTCGTAGTTTTTTTCTAATGTGTAGAAAATTTTTCGGGGTGGTTTTAAGCTATGATTAATTTAGATTAGGAGTAGGAACCCCCTTTTTTCATGAAATTGAATATCTTCGAGATTTATAGACGAATATTCAAGGGATTTTTTCAGTGTGTAGACAATTTTACAGAGCAAGATTGAGGGTATAAGCAATTCAGATTTAGGGGTAGAAAACTCCTCCCCTCCCCGTTTCAAAGAATGGAAAGCATAATTTCGTAAATTTGAACTCCCGGAGACGGATTTTAAGATGAGGCTTCCCGGGGGAATAACTAAATGAAAAATAAACTCTTCAGCAATAGTTTACCTCCTTCCCCCTTATAAATTAATTTTTTATTTTTCAACCGATTTTAATTTTAATTTGAAATGAGGCAGAGTGAAAAATAACTGAAAAACTTCAGGAGGCAAAAAATGTCTGAAATGTGGAAATTCATATTTCAATTATTTATTTGATGATCTTTCAAATATATTAATCTTTATCTGCCCCAAAATTGTTTGGAATCTACTTTACTCTTGTACTCTTTTTAGTTTTTTTCGATTTTTTTCTTAAAGTACTCTAACAATATTGATTAAATTGGCTCTACATATAATATATAGAATGCTCTTTAAAATGTATTTATCATTTTCCACCTCAAAATATTGTGGGGCCTTCAATTTTGAATTTTAAGTATTCCATAGAAAAAATAGGAAGGCCTGTTGCCATAATAACAAAATATAAATATTTTTAATTCCTATGTTTATTAATAGACGGAATTTAATTTTTTCTATAATTTTAATAATTAATACACACAAACTCTCTTAAAAATATAAGCTTAATAAAATAGTCTTCCTAGGGGACCCGACTCTTAAAATTTGTTTTTGACAGCACATAACACAATTTTCCTTACCTTAGGTAAGAGAATGTTGTGTGATGTGGGACCGTTACACCATATTTTGTCATTTATGAAGGTTGAAATGTGTACCGTTTCCTTTGATCTTATTTCTTGTCCAATTTTGATATATATTTTAATTCTAACTTTTTCACCAAATGATTATTTTCAGTTTTTTTCTGCAATTTATTATCTAATAAATGGTTACATTAAGGAATTTTATTCAAAATGGAAGTGAAAGGTTTCATGATTTTACGCAGCAAGAGGTTCAGACGTTTTATAATGCAACAAAATTACTTAGCTCTGAACATCACAGGCACATCCAAATGTCTACTATTCTGTTTGGGTGTCTAATATTTTTTCCTCCCCCCACCAGCAATGGTGATTTCAGGGAGGCAGACTCCTTCCTCCTCTCCAAGTCAAATAGAAGAAAGAATCAAAGCCAAATGGATATAAAAACGAAGGAAAGAGACGAAAATTTAAAACAAAAATTGCAAAACAAATTTGAACATAATACAAGAAAATTTTTTTACCAATATAATTTAAATAGGGTTTACAGCATTTATTTCCAACAGCAAAAAATATCTAATGACAATTTGAATTTATATTTTGCTTCTTTAATTAATGTCCTTAAAGTGCAAAGCTTCCTTCCTCTTTTTTCTCAATTTTATCAAGCACCACGAAATCGTCATCTAAT
>JAAAKE020149058.1:0-12839 GCA_010014785.2 Anisolabis maritima | reverse complement strand
CTCTTTATGCATTAAGAAAGAAATATTTAAGACAACAAACAAAAAGATGGTTTCATTAAAATATAATAAGTTAAAAATTAAAAAGATTTTTTAGGAAAGGAAGATTTTATAGCAACTATAAAAATTTTATGAATTTTATGAAAATAAATGATTAAAAATGTCTGTCCTATTATAATAATTAAAAAAAAAGACCTTTGTTAAGATATATGTAGTAATATAACACAATTTATTGTTTTACAAAATTAATGATAATCAATATCTTAAAAGAGGTCTTTTCTTTCAAATTTATTTTTATATATAAATTGTATAAAGTAAGAATCAAAAGTTGCTTTTTTAAAACAAAAATTTTAATCAGAGCTAGAAACACACAAGGATGGATCGAATGGCAAAAATCCCAATGAAATGTATGTTTGACTAAAGTAGTCGTTGGGTGTGATTATTGTAAAAAGTAATTAGTTTTTTTTAAATCAAGCTGTAATAATAGGTGAAAAAAAGAGAAACTAGAAAACAAAGAAGGATAAATTCATGTCTACAAATTCGCAAATACTACTGTTTATAAAGCACATCGATAAGAATGGAATTTTTTTAGATTCGTAGATTTCAAAAAAGGTTAGAATTGATTGATGGGTTAAACAAGTTATGTTTATATTTTGTTTCTATAAAACACTTCAGAAAATTTCTACTCTAAAATGTTTAATAATTTAAATAAATATGACTGGTTAACGAATGTCGTTTAAAATAGATAAAAGAATTTATTTATATAAAGTTATTCATTGCAAAAATTAAAAAAAAATATTTAATGTGGTATGGCAGTAATTCTTAAAATGTGGGGCATTGATAACAAACACATCCTGATCGATTTCTGTTTTTACTTTGAAAAAATAATGTGTGCGCGTCTATGTATAAAGATCGTTTTACAATTTTTTGAATACATTATAGTTCTTAATATGAAAAATTTGACACCAAGCTTGAACAATAAACTTATCTCAACTTTATTTCTTTTGTTTATTTATTTTTATATTGGTTTTTTTGGGTTATATAATCTCAAGATGAAATCTCTAAGAAATGGATCCTTGGTATCAAGTAGGCTGTAAATGATAGTTTGAAGTTTCTTTGAACAAAACAAAACGTTCAATTTCTTGTCTTACAAATTAAGAAATAATTTGCTTATTTTTTATTTATTTAATTGTTTTTATTTACAGATATATTTATTAATATCCATTTATATATAGAAGATTATGACCCTTGTTACTCGGAGCCCCCATCCGAGGTTCAGTTGCTTAACTTGAACACTATTGGACCGCCAATTCCACAGTCGGTGGGTAATTTTCTGTTTCTTGCTCGATTATTAAACGGCCTTAATATAATTATTTAATAATAATAAAAAAATATTTCAAACTTAAAATTGTCCCTAATTTAATTAGAGTTGCCAATTTTTGAAACTTATGCATATACAATATTTTTTTCCAGGCCCGATTGCAAAGTTCTAGTCCCCGTGGCCGATCCGTCAAAGTGCGCGACTAGCATAGAATATCATAATTAAAAAAAAATGACTTTTGATTCTTACATTATTTTATGTAAAAAAAATTTAGGCTAGATTTAGTAAAGTTAGTCATTTGTTTTTATAAATACACAAAAAGGATAAATTATATGAGTTTAACAGATCACTATTGAATAAAAAATTTATTTTTTATTTTTGGCTTCCAAAAGGGATAGAAAAATAAAAATACTAAGATTTTATATTATGGCTCGAATTCCAAACTAGAAAATAGCTCTCTTGCTCTAATTTCCTTAATTTAGTTAATTCTATATTATATATAAAAGAATCATTAATAATTTTAGTATGTTAAGGAGAAAAAATAATTTTTTAAGAGATATGAACAATAAAGCAAATGAGCATTAAAAAATTAAATATTAATTTACTGGCCGAGAAAAAGAGTATTTATTTATTTATTTATTTAAAAAATATATCGATAAAAATCTTGATCCCGAAAATGATCTATTTTTATTTTTTCCAAAATTATTTTAGTATGAAAGACTTGGAATACCCTACAGAGAGTTCTCAATATGAGAAACAATTAAAAAACTATTAGCGAAATGAAAAGAGTCAAATCTTTCAAAATGATTTTATATACATGTTTATTTATTTAATATAGAACGCCCTCAAGAAAAGTCTCAAACATCAAAAGAATATAGATCGATTTTCATTTACACTCTTTGGTCAACATTGCAGAGTCGTTTGATGCTAAAAAATAAATTTGTATAGCTATGTTGTAATTTGATAAATGTTGAAGCGAAAATGAGAAATACAGAAATTTTTTTTCATTTAAATTTTGACGTTTAGGACCATTCTCAGAACCGGAATGTCGTCATGATGAAAACAAATATTCATCAGCATAATAGTAGGAAACCAGGGAAAGGCAGCTAATCATATACAATATAGAAATATACAATTGTATCAAAATCACATTAATGCCTGACTGCCTATTGTATATATCTATATAGTTTGACCTTTCACCAGAGGGCTATTATGCTGATGAATATTTGTTTTCATTATGGCGACATTCTGAAGATAGTCCAAACGCGGACCGAAACATCTAAATTTACATGGGGGAAAAAAGAATAGCTGAATTTTTCATTTCAATTCCAACCTTTATGAAATATAGTGTTGAAACCATTTTTTCTCTAACACGTATAGTTTCTTATTTTTGCAACTCTAAAGCTTGACATTGTCAGAGATTTAGATCGAGATCTTTGAATCATTTGTGGTGCTTTTTTTATAGAGTAACAATACAGTCAACATTAATTTCGAAGAGGAAAGCACATCGATATATATATATACACGACTTTTATTAAAAGATAATTTTTTATTTCAGTTTTTGTTGATATAAAATCAGTATATAAAAATGAGGACATGGAAATTTTAATTAAACATCTTTTAGAAATAAAGATTTGTTTAATTCGTGAAATTTTATTCAACTTGAGACCCAAGATATCTTTCTTAGCCTATATGGTTTTTGACATTGAATCACTTTGCTCGAGAGAGAATTCAATCTGTTGACGACATTTGTTCTACACTGCTTCTAATTTCATTTCGACGTTGTTTGTCTTGAAACGAAAGATTTGGAATTTGGGGCAAATGTTACGAATTCATTAATTAATATTAGGGCATGATTTTTGATGATAAAATAAGATGGGACCTATATATTAAGCTTATGAATATATAATCCAAAAATATATCTTCCAATCTAAATCCACAAATTGAAGAATTGAGAAGATAATTCTGACAACTTGAGACTTGGATGGAAAAGATGTTTACAGCGATGTTCAACTTACTGGTCTTAATTTTATTTTATTAAGAAGGACTAGTGAGGGAGATGTAATCTGTAATTTCTGCGGCCAGCACCATCTTCATTGCCACCTGGAGCAAAGGTAAAGATTAAGAAGGTGATTATTGTTTTTTGTTGGAAAGAAGAATAGCAGAGGTGGCATCTCAAATTTCCCGGGCAGGGACATTTTCTGCCCATTTTTTCAATTTGAAAATGGAAAAAAAAACATTTATTTTTCCACAACTCGAAATAAGATTAAAATAAGAATGTATACCATCTTAATTATGTCTGTATTTATTTTAGTTTAAATGAAAATAAAATTTCACTAATAACACAATTTTCAAAAGTAATTTCAAATATGAAAAATCTCACGTGAAAGAGAATCAACGCTGTAGAACATTTTAAAATCAAAAATTTTTTTTTTTCAAAATCTCGACCTTTAAATGATTCAGTCAAACCAGGAATCATCAACTCGGGATCTTCAATCCACAGAGATCCCGTTTATGTTTGCTTGTTTATATACATTTGATGGTTCATAAACAGTGTTTCAACATAATAATGTATTTTTTTCGTTTATTTGTAAAAAACTTTTCTTGAAGAGTGCAAATTTTTATAATAAATATACATATATATTTTGGAAAAGCCAAATTAGTAAAATTTTAAACCCCCTTTTAGACGAATTATGATAAACTATTTTGATTAGTGAAATATGTTAGAAATGTTTTAAAATCGCATGAAAGGCAAAAGATAAATAATTATTTTTATGCAAATCTAGTTATAAATTTAAAAGAAAATTGCTTTTTCTTATTAATTAATTAATAATTTATAAGTGTGTACATTTGAACAAAATGGACCCAAGATCAGTCATTAATTCAAGTTAACATTTTCATTATATCATCATATCATATGACGTAATAATTAATACGATACCAATCACACATTTTCGAAATTTTTAAAACTTTTTCTAACACACTTCTTGATGTTATATGAGGGGTGAATTTTAACAATTTTTTATTTTGTTTTGTTTTGTTTTGTTTTTGTCAACAAAAAGGCACAAAGGAATATATCATACTAAACTTGGCTCATTCTAAATTCTCATTATTTATATTTTGTATTTTTAAAAGTCAAATCATTTGTGGTTAACCGAAAATTGTAAATAGTAATAATATAATATTCAAAAATCTTATTATTGGATATTATTTCAAGTCACTTTTAACTATTTTAAGCCGTAGTTAAATTTTATCGAATCGATATGCTCAGCGGGGAGAAAAAATGGAGTGGTGTAGTGTCACACTTAAAAGTTGCTAATCAATCAATATCTTTGGTTTATCACACATAATCATTATTAGAGCCCTGCACGGTCACGGATAAGCCCCTGAGCACGCGGGTGGGTGGCAAGGTCAAATAACGGGTAACTAAATGAAATCGGATGGGCAAATAATTTTGCGATCCCAATACTTTCCCTTATATAACTAAGTGAAAGTAAAAAGGAACCTAGAGTCCCCTCACCGTAATGGTCAGGATTACATTATTGGAAGAATCGGTAGGGTTATGGCCGGTCTGCACAGGAGATATGTTCGCATCCCGGCAGGAGTGATTTTTTCATTTTTTTTAGTCTTTTCGGCATCTGAGGTCATATAAACTTGAAAACGATTCACATTTTTTTACGGTACAAATTACCCAGACATATTTATTTATATCGATTGGTATCCAAATTATTTAAATAAATTTTCATCGGACCCACACCCGTTGGCTTTTAAGGTTATCAATATTGACAATGTCAGTACCTTTAACCTCTCGGTCAGGGGGGGGTTTCATTAAATAAAAATATTTAATGTATACAAATCCTCAAGTATGCCCTGGATTAGGAACATTGGATCCTTCCACAATAAAGCCCACAGGCAACTCTACGAGGAAAGGGAGTTGCCGTCCTTTGTAAGGGACGTATTAAAAGATTCCCTCTTAAAGATCCACTCGTAGCAAGGAGTGTTGAGAATCCCTCCTCAAACTAGGTCATCCTCCCTAGCATAGAATAGGTTGGAATAAAGGAACCACCAGAAGGTAGTGAATGAATATAGGAGTTAGAGTTAAGAAATAGAGTAACTTCACGGAGTGCGGATAGATGGCTACGGCCAGAGATCACCTGGGCTTGAGGTGTGTCTCCCTGCAAGAAAGCACCTCGGGTAAATAAATGGGGATCCAGGTAGCTGGGCCTATACGGTCCAAATGTAATGAAAAATATTGAAAGCTATCTGAAGAGGATTAATTTTTGAAGCATATTAAAGAATTACCAAAATATCAAGAAATTTTTTTTTCTTTGAGATCTACCACCTAACAATGTAACAAAAGTCCTCTTCCAAGATTCTGGATTAGTGGCTGCTCCATTTTTATTAATTTTTTCTTTTCTAAATTGGGTTACAGGCGGGCACGGGTCTTGAACAAATTTCGGCCCGTGTAGGGCTCTAATCATTTTCATCATCTTCTTAAGGACATAATTGTTGAATAATTATGAGTCTATCGTTAGATTAGTGATTTATCGATTTTTTTATTTATGTTAATATATAATTTATTTATTTATTTATTTATTTATTTATTTATTTATAATAATAATAATAATCTATTTGAATGGATTCATATCTCACGAGAGTTTTTTTTTTATGAAAGTATCAAAAATATTAACACTCTCTTTCCGTCGTGTGCCCAATATTTTTTTTTATTTGTGAAATATGATTTAGCATACAGCGACCCTAGAGCATATTTTAACAACTCTCAACCTATTAAGGTTAGGTTAGTACTCTTTGACATTTATAATATTTATATTTAGGAGTTAATAGCTATGATATATTTATATATATTTAATAAATCTGCATTTATATTTTAGTTATATTAATAATGTGTAATTTAATTATTTTTGCGGGTATCATTTAATTATTTATCTTATTTTAACCTTAAGTGAAATTCTTAGCACAAAATAATCTGGTATTACTTACAAATTAAGTTACATTAAGTTACGTATTATTATTACACTATTCAATAATAAAATATAAATGCAACCTTATTAAACACAAAATATAAATATATAATTATAGAACTATTAACGTCTAAATATTGTAAATGTCAAAGATTACTAACACAAATTTTAATGGTTCACATGGGAGACCCTCTAGGATCGCTGTATGCTAAAACTTATTTATATATTTAATAATTTTTTTTGCATTTTTTTTTCATTTTTTTTATTTTTAAATAACACGAATGCACCACCAAATAACTATTAGAAAATAATCTAGAATTTGTTTTCGCAAAATACCGCACACATTCATTCTTAAATATTAAATATACATCATGAATTTTTTTTTTAGATGTATATTATATTATGTTTTTAGCTATATAGCTTATTATTTGGTTGGAAATTTTTTTTTATTTTTTTTATAATAGCATTTTTTTTAGCAACGAGATCTGTAAATTCATTTATACCATTATTTTAAATTTATTAATTATATAAAAAAAATATACATTCTTTCAATAGACTTCATTTTCCATGATTTGGGTTCATTTTCGATCACTTTATTTTTCTCACAAAATGTTTGGATGATTTTAAACAATTGGTATCTGATTTTTTTTTTTTTTTTTTCAAATCAATTTTAATATAGTTTTCTCGAGGTTTTCGCTTTATAACAAAGAATTAGATAAAGAATCGTATTGTCCTCTGAATTAGAAAAAACATCTAAAGCAGCGTCATAAAAGGCGACGACGATGGGCGTCAATGAATTCGATTCACTTCTGTTTTTTTTTTTTTTAGTGGGGTGTTGATTAAAATTGTCCACTGATATTCCTATTATTCTTCAATCCTCTGGATGTTCTGGACAGGAACGATTTACTTCAAACCACCGATCAATGCAACTGAAAAGGAAAAAAATTTGGGCATTAAAAGTAGTATCTTATTGTTATTAATAAGACGAAATGACCATTTTGAATATTGACTTTTAAAAATAAATTATATTGGTGATTTGGCGATGGAAGATATCTCTCAAGCTGAATATTCCTCATTTTTGAGATTAATTTGTCTAATTCATCATATAAGGGTTTTGCTTACAACAATAAATGTTACAGTTCTCCTTAATTCGCTTTCTTTACTACTGTTTAATTTAGAATATATAGTGTAA
This sequence comes from Anisolabis maritima, assembly GCA_010014785.2. Taxonomy (NCBI): domain Eukaryota; kingdom Metazoa; phylum Arthropoda; class Insecta; order Dermaptera; family Anisolabididae; genus Anisolabis; species Anisolabis maritima. The sequence goes on along the minus strand of JAAAKE020149058.1, from coordinate 5,347 downwards.
AGCGCACTACGCTTAATCCAACAGATCCGGGTATATTATTTATTTATTTATATCGACAATTCAAAGGGGTCAAAAGAAAACAAAGGATTTTCCTTAAAATTAAAGAGATATTAGAGAAAATTAATAAGAGTTTTAGAAAATAAATGTCGTTAACAGAGTATTTGAATTAGTCTTATATTATAGATAAAATAAAAAGAATAAAATTATTTAAGACGTACAATAATTTAAAATCATTGAGAAAAATAAACCAGGAAAAAATTAATTCAAAATTTATAGATTACTAAAATTTAGAAGAGTAACGAGATTAATAAAAATAAATTATAATTATCTGTAAAATTCCAAATGGATACGAGATGAGGGAGCTTCAGCTGCTGTTGAACCCTTTCTTCCTCGTGTGACAGGACGCCTTGTAAAATAATGAAATCCAGGCCGAAACAGCCCAAGCAAACAGTCAACATAAACGCTCTTTTTGCAGATCCAGAAGAATACAAATAAGTTTCCTGTAGAAACTGAACACCTGGTAATATTATGATCGATAATTCAAATCAATGCCTCGAAGGAACTATATAAAGATCAATTTGAAGACTGATTTGAATTGCTAAAAGGGAAATGTTTTATAAATGTCAATAAAAAAAAGAAAAATTAATTGAAGACAAATAATACGAACCAGTCTGTTGAGATATGAAACTAAAATATTCTCTTGAACTGAGAATAAAATTTACTTAAAACATATAAACTTTGAAAAATCCAAACTGATATTTCCAAATAACAATAAAACACACGAGCATGTGGCCAAAATAACAGGGCCCAAGAAAAACAAACACTTTTAAGGTTCAAAAAGAAGTGAGGTCGAGAGAAAATCTTCTTGACTGGACATCAAATATAGAGAGAAAAGATTCCATTTTTAAAAATGAAATGAATAGTGGCGCTCTCTATTCGAAATATAAAGCGGCGAGAAATATGAGGTATAAACAACTACTTCTATGTTTATGTAGACAAGTAAACATTAATCTGCATTCGGGTGTTTTCAAAATGGTGACCGCCGTTACTCTCAAGTAAGGGAAATGCCAGTCAAAGCAGGATTTTTATTTTTTTTTTTCTTATCATTTTTCTATTTTAGAAACAAAACTATTTTAAAATTTATGTAATGAAAAAAAGTGTAGTTAAATAGTATCAGTATGAATTTAATTCATTTTTCATGTAAATTAGTTACCAAAATCATGACACTGCTTAAGTGACTGACTCCCCAGGATGCTTATTTCTGGAGGATTATAAAATATAAGAAATTATTATGGAAATATTTTTTGATTATTAGATTAACCTTTTGTGATAGATGCAGAGGCAGGGTAGTCGGGCGATAGTGTCTCCTTGTACTAATTCTTCTAAACAAATGACACATTCGCCTTTGTCATCCGTGAGAACATCCTCTGGAAAAAATAAAATATTTCAACAGGACTGATGACTGTATAATAAGTAAATTAAAAAGGATTTATTACATTTACATATATTACATGTACCCCATGGTCAAAAAAAAATAATGAGACTTTTAAGAGAATATTTGAACGGAGTTAGGCAACAATTTTGTCACACCAACAATGTCCTGTCCGTGTGAGGGACGACCGTTGTCAAAGAACAAAGAAACCTTTTGAATGGAAGAAAGCAATAAAACTTTTAATTTAAAATCAAAATGTTTCCACATGACTTGATCAGAAAAAATCATCCTAATTTGCTTTTTGAATGAAAGATGTATATCATTTAATGGTTTTTTTTTTTTTTAGATAAAATATATGCTATTAATAATTTACATTTGTAAATGCAACAAATTTTTAAAGTAATTATTCCCTAGAGAAATTAAAAATTATTTACTTGTTAAAATGTCACTGATTTAATATTTGATATAATAGCCTATCAATAATATAATAAATGTTAAAATTTGGAGTGTGCATTAATTTTAAGAGATTTTCAAGAGATGGCGTAACTAGTACTATATTGTATCGGGTCATAGTGTTGCTAACTTCATGTCAAAGCATCATCACGTGGCTTGAGTTTTCAGTATGTGTTATTTTGTAGAAGTGTAAAGATATTATTTTTTTGAGCGTTGAATATGTCGAATTTTGTACTAACAAAAGGCAATTTGCGGGGAGCTTTGCTTTTTTTCTTCCATTTGAAAAGTACTGCTGAAAGTCAACGAATGCTGTTGGAACCTTATGGTGATTATGCTCCATCAATTCCAACATCTAAGTATTGGTTTCGACGCTCTAAAAAAAGGTGATTTCGACACGGAAGATAAGGAACTTACAGGTCAGCCAAAAAAGTTTGAAGATGAGAAAGTGGAAGCTTTACTCGATAAAGACCCGAGTTAAACGCAAAAAGAACTTGTAGAATCATTAATTGTTGATGGATCAATGATTTCCAGACGTATAAAGAACATTGGAATGATTCACAAGCAAGGAAATTTGGTGCCGTACGAGTTGAAGCCGAGGAACGTCGAAAAGAGCGGTTACGAAGGAAACGTTAGAGGTACTTAACTGGGTGGAATATCCTACCACACCCGCCATATCCTCCAGATACTGCTCCTTCCGATTACCACCTATTTCAATCGATGACTCATGTCACTTTGTCAGAGCAGCACTTCCATTCTTATTGGGATACCAAAAAATGGCTCGATTCGTGGATAGCCTAAAGATGTGTCGTTCTTTCGACTTGGACTCCATGTATTACCAAAAAGTTAGGAAAAAGTAGTTGCTATATTTTGAATGATCAATTTGTAAACATTTTTTCATCATAAAGCCGTATTTTTACCAAAAATTCCCTTAAAATTAATACATGCCTAATAGATTGACTCTCTTTGCATTCGATTCAGTACTCTCTGAAACCTCCTAGAATAATCCAAAATCTTCTCAAAGGTGCAGCGAGAGATATTTGCGCTATAATTATATAAATAAAGAGTAGAGAGTGAATCTAAATTTTAACATTTATTATAATTTGTATTGTTAGTCTATTATATCAAATATTAAATCATTGACATTTTAACAAGTAAATAATTTTTAATTTCTCTAGGGAATAATTACTTTAAAAATTTGCTGAATTTACAAATGTAAATTATTAATAGCATATATTTTATCTAAAAAAAAAAAAAACTTTGAAATGATATACATCTTTCATTCAAAACCAAATAAGGATGATTTTTCTGAACTTACTTTAGACTCCCAATCTACTCTATCTATACTATAGAAAATTGTCGGCCAATATAAAGTATATATAATAATGAACCGAAACGAGTTGAATATTTTTTTTATTTTTAATAGGTTCGGAACATTTTAAATAGTTGTTAATATTCTATATATGTTCTGAAGTTTTTTTTATGATACTTCTTAGTATGTCTCCTGTTTTTTTTAAAAATGATGGTGGCATCAAGCGCAGGTTTCTTGGAGCCTGCAGCCATTTTTTTTAATCTAAGGAGAACCTATTTTATTTTATCGAAGGTCGTAATCGCTTGATCTGACCTTGATCTTGACTTTTAAATTCTTATCCTATTTAATTAAATAAAAAAAAAGATCGAATTGATTCAAGATTATTATACGTATTTTAGAAGCTGACGTTTCCTTTTTACTAATTAATTCATAAATGAAAGGTACTTTTTGTTCATTATGGGAACTTTTTATTGAATTTTTTACTTATAATTATATTATATATTATTTTATACTTATAAATTATTTTTGTTCTAGATCTTTTTCTTGTTCATGCTATATTTTTATATGTTCAAATATCAATTAAATATTTTAAACTACCATTTCATGAAATATCGATATTTTACGTTGACGGCAACATGCATCTTACCCGAACCAATTCCCTGACCTGCCAGTAGACAACCAGCTCAACCGGTTAGCATCTTGGGTAGCTTTCTCGAAAAGACAGGCGATACGTAGTGTAAGAGAGAATTGCTCTAAAAAATAATTTTTTCTAACATTGTTTAACTTTTTGGCATTTCTTCATATGAACTGAACTCTCTTCTTATTTAATAGTTCAGGCGTTTATAAATGAAGAAATTGTGAAAGTTGATACCGAAATTATTAATGTATCTTGCTCTCCTTGTAGCTAATATAAAATAATTTTTGGGCAATCAATTGGATTTTCTTTCCAATTAAGTACAAATAAATAAATAAATAGAGCCAATGTAAAGCAATTTAAAAGTAAGATTAGTTCCAATCTATTCTAAGAAGAAATTCAATGTGAAAATGCAATTTGGTTTTGCCAATTAACTAATAGCGATTGTGTTTGTTTCAATTTTCGTTGAGAGTTTAATCGTTATTACTCTGTCTGGAGGAAACGTCACACGACTATCAGATTTTCCCCTCCTTGTTTATTTTGCTGTGTTTGCATAACATTCCTTCCCTCCCTCCCTCTCCTTTAAATAGAAACCTCTCTCCATCTCCAATCGTTTAAATCCTTTTGTTTTTAAGAGATTTTCAAAATAAATGAAAAAAAATCTACATTTTAGAAGGAGAGTTGTTTAAAGAGGCTAAAATTCTTTTCTTTTTTTTTTTTTTTATAAAGAATGATGTTTAGATTATCTTCTAGCATCAAATAGGAAAAACCAAGGAGTTAGAATTGTTCTCATCAGGCCGGAAAGCAAGGCTTGAGAGAGGGGCGCCAAAATGGTAGAAAATTAAGAATAGATAAGTAGATATTGATGGCCAGATCAATTGTAGAGAGAATGGAAAGGACGGACACCCAGGGATGAAGAAAAAAGTCTATTATTTGTCGACGTTTCGAGCGCCGATCGCGTTCTTTATCAGGAGAAAATAAGATGTCAGGTAGCTTGCAGCGATAATATTTTTCAACCTCAAGACGAGAAAGAGATTCGACTGGCAAATTAATTGTTAAGATTATCCTTTTTTTAAAAAATGAGAGTATCTAAAAAAAGAGCCAGACATTGCTGCATGTCAGGACACCTGACATCCCATCGTCAAATAAATTTTTTTTTCCTTCACTCCTGGCTGCCATTCCATTCTCTCATTAACATTTTTATTTAATTTAATGCAATTTGATTTATTATTTCTTTTTCGGGTTCTGAGACCATTTAAACTCCGTTCTTATTTTTTTAAATTAATTGGAACCCAATGTAATTTAAATAAATTTTTGTCGCTCAGGTTGGGAAGCGAACCACTGACCTTAGAAACGTGAAACGCGACCTCTACCTCTACACCAATGGACAGGGCTTTTACTAATTTAACAAATACACTTAGACTAATTATTTGTATTCAATCAAGATAGTTATTGATTGGAATAAATAAATAAACTCACCGTTGTAGCTAAGTCTTGGTTTGGTCAGGCACATGACCAA
>JAAAKE020149047.1:0-12839 GCA_010014785.2 Anisolabis maritima | reverse complement strand
AAAGAATGACATTGACAAAATGGAGGTCGATACTAGCGCAATCAAGTGTTGACATGCTGAAGCGAGCGGCCAATTTCTAAATGGCAGTTCCTTTGCCAGCCAAGTTTAAAAAAACGAAAAATTGATTTAGATTAAATAATTAATATCTGGTATTATTATTAGGTATAATTTCGTAGAAATTAAGATAATGAGATGGGGAATGTATTTATATATAGAGAAATAATAAATAAATAAAAAAGTATAGAGAAAGATGTCTCAGCACAAGCACAAGTTTAAATTAATTTATAAATCCTAAAATAGATTGTTTCTAACGAAAATTTGTAGATATATTCTTTACTAAATTCTGAATCCAACGATATGTCGTTTACCGTTGTACTCTCCATCAGAGGGGGTGAAAAAAAAATAAAAACCGCCCTTTAATTTAATGAATCTTCTATACTAAGAGAAGTGACAAAACGAAATTATGCACGATTATTCTATATTGCATACTGAATCCAATGATATATTGTTTATTGGGGAAGTCCCCGTTAGAAGGGTTGAAACTGACGTCTCAACATGAGGGTAAATGTTAATTAATAACTCGTAAAGTAGATGATATGCCCTAATGAAAATTTGCAGGTCCTTATAGAAAGGGTGGTGTTTATTTTTTTTTACCCTCTCTGACGGGTGGTACCCCAGTAAAAGACATATCATTCGATTCAGAATTCAAGAAAGAATATTCCTGCAAATTTCCATTAGGGAAAATCATCTACTTTCGGAGTTATTAATTAATTAAAATTCCTGCTCGTGTTGAGACATTTTTTTCTATTCTTTTTATTCTTTCTTTGATACTCAATCAATTTTCCGCCTTTTTTTAAATCATGGAAGGCAATGCGACGTTGCCATTTAGAAATCAGCTGCTGGTATCACTGTGCCCGCTATCAAGTGTTGCCATTATTTAAGAAATTCCAATAGTAATAAGAAAAAATATATATTCAAATAAGTAATTAAATAAATGTAAATAAGTTTGAAGATGAAAATGATTGGTGATTATGGATGTCTCAAATTAAAAGGAAATATGAGGATATAAAAATTCAATTGTTAAATCTATTCATTGAATGTTAAAAATCTAATTTAATCAATTTTCTTTGTAAGACAGCTAAGGCAACTCACATTCTCCCAATCCCACCCCACCCACTGCATTCTTACTATGGTTATATTATTTTTATAAAATTAAAAAAAATTAATACTATATTTTAAAATGATTCATTTAAAAATTAAAGACGCTTCAAAAATTAAAAAAATGTGTTTCCGCCCGGGATCGAACCGGGGACCTTGTGCGTGTGAAGCACACGTGATAACCACTACACTACGGAAACATTGAATAGATAAGCTCTTTAATTCTCCTTATAATTAAAAAAGATAACTATATTTCTATCTTTTTTTTTAAATTCAAAATAGACTTGAATTAATTTCATCAAAGAAAAAATAAATTTTACTTAAACTACTACTACTTTTTTTTTCCTATTTTGATAAAATTAAAAAAAATTGTTTTTGACAATTACATCATTCTTGAAAATGACGATTGGATGAGACTTAAAATCCGATACAAAGATCAAATTTGTTTAAGAGAAGAATAAGTATATGAAGTCGTTTTTTTTTTTTTTTTATTTCATTAATTAAACCAATCCTTGTTTCATCACAAGCATGGGCATTATAAAAATTATCTATTCATACGTTTGTGAGTATAGAAGTTGATTAAATTTTAAAACAAATAATATAAATAAATACCTTTCTATATAAGATAAGAGTATAAATTCCTTTCCATTAAAAATAAAGAAAATTAACCTTTTTTTCCCCCCACTCTGTGACTGAGGGTTAGAGGTGAATTTTTTTTTAAAGATGTTTATTTTAGCCTTTTTAATTTACACAAATTTTTTACAATAATAAACAATTGTTTTGTTAATTTTTTTTTTTACATTGGCTTTAAATTGGCTTTTGTCCCATGGAGGGCTCTCAAAACTCTGACTTATTATATATTTATATGTCTACTGTTATTCTATAAATTCCTTTTGATCCTATATGAATCTAATTTGGCGCTTTTTTTTTTTGTTCTTGTCTTTCAACTAGGAAAGGCTTAATAGGAAAATCTAGCTGTTAATTGAATAAACTTAAATCTAATTTAGAGGTAGAGGGACAATGTCAATATCTGGTCATTATTGATAATCTTAAAAGTCAAGGGGTGTGGGTTCGGATGCCCAGGCAGTCCTATAAAAATTTATTTAAATCAAATTGGAAACCAATTGGCATAAATAAATATGTCTGGATAATTTGTATCGTAATAAGTATTTGAAAGTCTATATGGCCCAAAATGCCGGAGAGATTTAATTTTTTTTCAAATAAAAGCTTCAAAGTGATAGAACCATTTTGTATGTGTGAATTATTTCACAAATATTAATAGTTTAGAAGATTTGTGCATATTTTGCATTGGGTTAATTGTTGTCTTAAATTGCCATTTAAATAAAATTCTAAATTCGTCAATATAAATAAATATGGCTGGATAATTTGTATGTTAAATATTATAATAAAATAATTTAGTTCTTTAGACGCCGAAAAGATAAAAAAAATTTCGTAAAGTAAAAAATTTTTTTAAACAAAAGATCGTTAAAATCATATGAATATTTCACATCAGATTTTATCTTTAAAAAAAAAAAATTCATTTATAAAGGTTTTATTTTTTCAAGTCTTTTCTGCATCTGAGGCTATATAGACTTGAAACGACACACAATATATTTATTACGATACAAGTAAATCCAGGCATATTTATTTATATCATTTGATATCTAATTGATTTAAATAAATTTTTCTCAGATTACCTCGGAACCGAACTCACACTTGTTCATATTGATTTAAATTTATTGCTAGCTAATATAGTTTAAATAAATTTTTTCGAAAGAATCACCCACCCTGTAGCATAACTAATATGCTGGCGATCCGCCAGCAGGATTTTTTTGGGTCCCCCTGAAAAAATAAATAACAAAAAAGTCAAATAAAATAAATATTATTAACTCAGGCATCAAACGGGCCTCTCTTGTCTCTACCTCTGCTTCAAGAAACAGGAAAATTTTATATAATTATTTATACTGCAAACTTTTTATTATTATTAATTATTGTCAATTATAACAATGGTTGGTAGCATTGTTGTAAATGAGGTAACCCCGAGGAACAAGTCTTACGGCCTCCTGAGGCAATCGGTATTTTCAATAATAATAAATTCATAGACATCTAAATAAAAGTTAAAATGGTCTATAAACAATTGACTATAAACAAATAAATAAAAAAAATTACAACAATGTAGTCAAATTAGAAATTAAAATTAAATATTTAATTACCAATTAATATAAATAAATAAAGAGAAATCTAAATGGCTTCAGAGGCCGAAAAAGACTTAAAAAAATATATTTAATTATTATTTTGTAGTCCTCGCCCCGTGGCCAAACTTAGAACCATTAACATAGTCAATATTGATAACCTTCATAACCAACGGATATCGTTTCGGATCCGATGAAAATTTATTTAAATAAATTGGATACCAATTGGTGTAAATAAATATCTGAAAAATATGGTATCGAAAATAAAATATATGTGTATCATTTAGGCTATATAACCTCAGAAGCGGAAAAGATTTTAAAAAATTTTATTTTAGAAAATTATAAAATATTTAACATTTCTCTAAATTTGGATTTGTCCGATCAAATTGCTCTTCCTTATTTTACATTTTTTTTTTAAATCTTGGGCCATATAAATTTGAAGGAAAACATATATATAAATATATTTATTATGCTACAAATTATTCAGGTATATTTATTTACATATTTCCTTTTAGGATATCCCCCCCCCCCGTACTGATATTGTCACTATTGAAAACCTTAAAAGCCTTAAAAAGAGTAGGTTCGGATCCCAGGTAGTCCGATGAATATTTATTTCAATTTCAATTGGATACCAATAAAAAATAAATATGCCTGAATTATATGTATCGTATTTAATATATATTGTATATCGGTTATATGTCTATATGCCCTCAGATGCTGAAAAAAAAAAAAACGCTAAAAAATCTAAAATCTGATATACGGTCGTATTTCTCTGCATACCAATAGAGATAGATTTTATATTTACTAGGTTCTTTTATTGATTATTTCATTTGTCATTTATTTTTGTTATTATTTCTTTTGTACAAATATTGATAAAATTTAAGGACAAGAAAATGTAATAAGAAAGACTAAGAATTTCTTTAAAAAGACTGGAGAAGAAGAAGAAGGTAAATTCCACAAATAGGGCTCAGAATTCTAATTTAATTAGAGACAAGAGACTTTGACGTGTTAAAAATTACATTTTTTAGTTGAAGTCAAAATAAAACAAGTCGCCCACTCTCTCAGATCATCCAAAATGGGGGAAGACAAAAATAGTCTTTTTTGTCATTTATGATTGGGTCACATGACATAAATTTATATAAATAATAATAAACTAAATGACTTCGTTTCCAACCCTCAAGTGGGACACTTCGCTCGCTACTGCTACGGAAAATAAACATTTTATTCAAGTTTGAAATTATAAAGAATATAAATATATTTATTAAAGATGAAATTCATTAAATATATTAGAACAAAGAATCTTTTCAAAGAGTATACGATCGATGCTTTTAATTACAAAAAAGAATAAATATTTTTTTAAATAGATTATCGATTAGTAATAATAATTTTGTTTTTAATATTAAAAAAGAGAGAGAGAGCAAGAAAGGGTTCTTTTTAAAATTAGGCCAAGAGATTTCGTATGTTTTCGTATCTCTCCAAATAACTGGTCTGAAAGATAAAATGAAAGTTTCTGCTGTTGCACTTTGACTCTCGTCGTCGGAGGGGCTTAAATAAAAAAAAAATACAAACAATTTCTAATCGAGAGTGAAGTGAGCGTGTATAGTTGATAGTATAGAGCAGCGCCCATTGGATTCTGACCTATATTTCTTTTTATCTATTGATTAAAATTTCAAGTAAAACAACCAGTTAAAAGATTATTACATTTTATAAAATGATTTTAAATTTAAAAAGTGTAAATTAACGTTATTTTGAAAACTGTGTGACGTCAGGCCCGGGGCATGTGACGTCACTCACGGCCGACTTGACTGCAACCGACCGACCAATTCTTTTCTCTGTCAAACAAGCAAAGGCAAAAGGCAAACAAGTGAGAGTTTTTTATCGTTATTTTGCTTTCATAGAGCGAGAGAAAGGATGGAAAGAAAGAAATAATTATAATAAATGATAAACCCTTATTGATTAGATAAACAAGAAGAAGACGAAATTCCATTGAATATTTATTTATTTTATGATCGATCTTCACATATCACATCTCATTTTCTCTTTTTTTTAAATATTAAATGTACGATTCAATGCATAATTTAATGTTTATTAGCATTTATCTTGTGTTAATTAACACATCCATTGATTATTTATCCAAAAGAAGGTGAGTAAATTTTTATATTTCTATTTTAAACTCTCCCTCTCTCTATTGTGATTTTTATTTTATTATATTTCTATTTTATAATATTTCTATTTTAAACTCTCCCTCTCTATTGTGATTTTTATTTTATTTTTAGATGAAAGAAAGAGTGGTTTTAATCAATTCTTCTCCTCCGGGATTGATAGTAGGGACTTCATCATCATCATCGAGTCCCAAGCCGATGTCTCCGTGCAAAATGAAATCAGCTCTAGACAGGGCCAGGAATTTTAGAAATCCTCCACAGCCGCATATGTGCATTCAGGATTATCTAGTTGTATGTTTATATTATATCAATTACTATTAAAAAATAGTTTCTGGCTAAGCAAAAATTTTAAAAAAGTTAAAGAATAGAATTTGTAACGACCACAAGGTTTGTAAGATAACAAGATTTTTTTCAATATTTAGCCTGAATCTTCATTCTTTACTTTTCCGAGTATATATATGTCTATTGATTAAGGAGTAAGTTCTCACATTTAACTTCAAGGATTTCAATTTCAAATTCCTCTAACAAGAGAACGTTTTCAACCATTACATCCCGATTTTAAAAATTTCTCTTGCAATTAATAGTACATCTATCGATAATAAGAGTTATTGTTTTGATTGATTTGAGATATAGACCATCAAAATTATCAAAACATATGAATTTTATATAAAGATTTAATTTATTGTATTAAGGTCTAATTTTCCCATTCTTTTAAAAAATTAAAATAGGCAAAAAGATTTGCGTATCCTTTTTTTTTAAACAAATGACTTTTAGGTCCTTATTACCTCTGGAAAGTAATCTAAAAATTTTATATCATATTTTTTTGTGTGCACTTTGCATATAGGCCTATGTATTCATATTTACCCCATTCGGAACCCTGCAATTTTACCTTTTTAGTAGAAATTAATATTTTGATAAATTAAACTCAATTTTTATGTCTAATTGAAGTCTAATTAATGGCCTATATTTCGAGTTCAAAAGTCGTCTCATATTTTGTTTTGTTTATATTATAATATAATAATATTTTCAACTTTCCAACTGGGTCATTTATTCTTTTAAAATTTGATAAGAATGATGTTGAATTCTGATTTTTCTATACAAACTATTGCTTAGATGTATATAGGTTTTATAGATTGAAAGTCACGTTTAAATTCTTTTTGCCCAAGCCATAAGTTCAAATCCACTTCTCTAAACCCCCCCGTGACTGAGAGATTAAAGATATTAACATTATCAAATATTCAAAGCCAAGGGGTGTGGGTTCGGATCCCAGGCAATACGATGAAAGTTTATTTAATTCAATTGAATACCATTTGGTGTAAATAAATATACCCTGATAATCTGTATCGTAATAAATATATACATGTATCGTTTAAAAGTCTAAATGGCCTCAGATGCCAAATTTATATGAAAAATCCAATTTGAAATTATATATATATATATATATATAGAGAGAGGGCTCTTTGGAGGAGTCGGTGTCTACTTTCTGCACAGTAGATCGATGTTCGCATCCCGGGCTTGAGGAATTTTTTCATTAAATAGAAATATTTATGTAATGTAAACAAATCCTCAAGTATGCCCTGGATTGGAGCAGTGGATCCCTTCAGGCAACTCTACGAGGAGAGGGAGTTGCTGTGACACTCCGTCCTATGGAAGGGACGTAGAGAAGGATTCTCTCTCAATGATGCACTCTTCGCAAAGAGTAGGCTACACGCCGATGCTGAGAGAGTGAGTTCCTCTTTAAGCTAGGATATCCTCCTTAGCATAGGTTAAATTGGATGAAAGAAATCGGGATTTAGTGGAAGGACTAGTTAGATAGAAATGAATATAGGAGGATTTAGATATAGATAGAAAATCAAATAACTTCAACAGCCGACAGATGGCTACGACCATATTTGCTGGTTTTGAGGTGTGTCTTCGCATGAAAGCACCTCGGGTAAATAAACGGTGATCCCGGTTCCTATATGAAAAATAAAATATATATATATATATAATACTTTTTCATATAAGACATTAATGTCCCGAAGAGTCGTGTTTTTTTTTGTTGGGGTTGGATTTTATTTGATTTTCTTTCTTCACTTCCAAAGCAAAACTTATAGGAATTTAATTAAAGACTGCTCTCGCCCTTGCCGATATTTCTTTAAAACTCCTTCAATAGTTATAAATACAGCATTATTCACATAGGCTCCCGATTCAGTTCCCAGTCGCATAAGCTTTGTATTTTTCACCTATCTTATATATATATATGTTCTGGAAGGTTTCCGCGGTTGGCTGTATTTGGAATAATGTTTTCCAAATGGCTCCAAAAGGAGAGCCGAAACGTCGAGTTAATCTCAACAATCAACGCGGACCAACCCGGGAAAACATTATTCCATATATATATATATATGGTGTATATAAATTAAATAAATTCACATTAATTAAAAACTAGGTTTATTTATATTTAAAAAAAAAAATCATTATAAGAATAATAAATAGATTATGAAAATATAAACTGAAAATATAAACATACATCACATATGTATGGGAAGTGTTCCTGTAATTGACCACCACCAGCCACTAACTGAAAATTCAACCGTATTTATTTGTATATTAAAATTTTGAGTTCATCTTTTTGCAAATTTTTAGTTGAATTCCAATGAGAATTCGTTTCAACTGACTAGAATATCTCAACCTGACATTTTTCAGACATTCAGTTGACAGACAGCTCACAAACAATTTTATTATTTTATATTTTAATCCCATTGATCATAAAACTGTTTAATTATTGCTCTTTTGTTTATTGTTTGAACAAAATCAATTTCCTTAAATTTTTTTTAAGATCAATTTTTTTAAATGTTATTTTCCTTATTCTGGATATCTGTTTCTCTAAGAATAAAAAAGATTTTTTAATTTTGTATCTTTTCTTTGATCAGAGGTTTAGATTTAGACTACTCGATTAGGCCCCTTTAATTACTTTTGCAGACAGTATTTTTTAATTTCCTTTTTTTTTTTAGGGTTCATCAGAGGTAACATATATTAATGTTTTATCATGGAATAAAATTTCAACGCCTCGTAAGCCGTTTGATCCTATACCACTCTATGGAGGAATGCGAGTTCCTCATTTGAGTACTTCAGGATTTACGTTACCTAATCCAAAAACAGGAGCACATCGTAGATCGCCGATTATTTTTGCTGTTATGGTTAATCCAGAGATTCTACGATCAAGTGGCAAAACAGCTCCGGATCCAATGGTGAGGGTGGTCAAAAGCATATTCATATAATTTATTTTTTTACTTTTTATCATATAAAAGGAATTGAATGCAAGCAAAATCAAAACATATTAAATAACAATAGGAAACTAAAATAGATTTAGTCTTTTTGTAAAGAGTGCCTAAGAAAAAATGTATATATATTTTTTGCAAGGGTGTCTTCTACTTTAATTTTGGGAATATTTTCCTATTTTCCTTATTCTTATTTATGGTTTATTCTTTTTTTGTTTTTGTTTTTGTCTCTGGACCAGTGGTTCTTAACCTACTACTGCTGACATCCTTTGAGTTTTCAAAATTTGCTCCCGCATCCCCATGCAAAAATATCAAATTTTTATTTAATCTGGAGAAAAAAATTATCTGGTATATTAATGCAATTGATTATTTAAAAAATTTATTATTATTATTATTATTATTATTAGCAACTTATTGAACTACTGCAGAAGGAGGGGCAAAATCAGTGATGCCAAGTCCTTGACTTGAATAAACCTCTCGTCCAGATAAGGTAGTACGCCTGCTTTAAGTCATCACCATCTTAATTTAGGGCATTTTTTTGGAACTTGTATTTTTAATTCGTTTTAAATTTTACTTATATTATTTATATTTATAACATATTCAAGTGTATATAAATTTATTAACAATTGATTAAAAACTTGGGCTTGAAATACTAAAATTTTCTACATCCCCTGAAGAAACATTTCGCAGGTTGCGTGCACTCCTGTTTTAGATCCACTGATCTAAACACTACTGAATGAAATGTTGCTAATTTATATTAGTTTGGTGCAAAAATAATTGTGAAATTAAATTAAAGTTCATGTTCTACGTTTCCTCTTGTACTGATTGTAATACAATATGGAGTGAAAACTCGCCACTATATGGCATCACCGGCCAAATATCCAAGGATTCAATCCTTAAAAGATTCGTGTCAAATTTTCGTGACATTTTGGTCATTGGTCATTAGAGTAGTAGGTCGTGTTAGTGGCGCTACTTTTGCTTGGGTACCGTGTTTTCTAACAGCAACGTGTCGATGATTGAGAGCACGGTTTGAAGCTGTTTCCGCGTAATCCAAATTTTTTCCAAAGTTTTTGCGCCGATTCGTAACAATGGATGAAATAGGGGTCCATGACTACACACCTGAGTCCAAGAGGAGTCGAAAATGAAACAAATGGATATTTTGGAGCCCTTGACAAATCGTACTCTATGAAAGGATCATTGGAATAAGTTTATAACTCTTGAAGAGAACTATGTTGAAGAATAAATTCGATTTTTGACAAAAAAATGTTTTTTTCATTGCCTGTCCCGGGAGTTTTTCATTCCATGTTGTTTATCAATTTGAAGCTTATTTATCGTTGAATGTATTAGTCTTTTTCTTTCTCTTACTTATTTTGCTTTGATTTCAGGCTATAAATAAAATACATCTAATAATGCAACGATGCAATGAAGCAACTCGCATGAGGCTAAGCATAAGCATGAGGCTTTGATGGTACAGTATGCAGATGATGAAAAGATTTCGCACCGGCGGATGGTCGCGAGCAGTACGAGTCAGTATTTGAAGGAAATTATCGAGGCTGACCCATCCAATAGGAGATGCACAAGATGAGAATTTTTGTACCCCTATCTTCGAGGTTCATCTCATCGGCAGGATTTTAATGATCTCCATACTGAACCATCAAAGCCCCATACTTCAGTGATGTTGCGAGTTGCTTCTGCGGCTTGTTGCATTGACAGACGCATTTTATAGCCCGAAATCAAAGTAAAATAAGTAAGAGAAAGAAAAAGACTAATACATTCAACGATTAATTGATATATAACTATCAGGTAGAAGTGGAATATAGTGAAAATTGGACCTTAACCTAATCCCATAATTATTTGAATGGAATGAGAAAGAACAGCAGCTTTTTAAAAATTTTTTTACTGTTGACGTCTCGGTCCCTCTTAAGAGTGCCGGGAAAGTTCAAATTCGAGGGGTTAGGACTCAGGGAGAATGCCTGGTAAAAAAAAGTTGATAAAAAATATTGTTTAAGAGGGAGATATCTTCAGAGTACCTCTTGTACTTCGACGTTGCTCCGGCTCATCAAGTGGTGACTTCCAAAATTTTCAAGAACTGCTTCTATGAAGGCAGGCAGGTAATCTTTAGGAACATCTTCTGCTTATTTCTTTTCAATCTGAGAATGGAATCAAAAAGATTTATTTACTAAAATATTTCCACATTGCAATTTTGTTCTCATCATGTATGATGCTTTTTGACTCTAATATCAGGCCCACATTCATTTGTTTTCTACGTCAAGCTGGCCGCCAGTGGCATATTCAGGGAGAGGTCTGATTCCTACCCAAAGCCAAAAAAATACAAAATTTCAATAAAAATAAAGAAAATCCTTAAATAAAAAACGAATTTAACTGGAATTCTAATAAGAATCACTTGCTAAGAAAAAGAAAAACTAAATAAAAAATTTATTTGCCCCCCCTCCCAACCCAAACAAGAATACTCACTTGGCTCTAACTTGTAAAAACACTTAACTTCCTTTTCTTTTGTTCATTATAGTAAACTAAACAGTGTTGCCATTCTAAGTTCCCAGCAGATTAAATTTTCTTACAGACGCGTTGGTTTGTCAGGTTTTTTCAACTTCTTTTCTGTGAGAACAATAAATTAAATTTGTTTCTAATAATCGGTTCGCTAAGCTTTTGTAATAGTTTTTATTTTTTTAAAAGCAGCGAGTATTCATTCTAACTACATATTGAAAATTATCTTTCTTTTTTTTTTAGAGAAAAATTAGATTGTTTATCAACTATGTATTTTTTAAAACGGCAAATAAAGTTCTGTATTAAATTATTTTTTTCCCTTGTGTCCAAGGGGGCCATCCTTTGGGACCGACAACTTTTTTCTAAAAGACCGAAACGTCATAAAGAAATAAAAATGGTTGCTGTTTCCTCTCATTTATTTTCCTTCCATTGTAAAACTACAAGAGCGATATTTAGGCCTATTCTTTTTAGATATTAAAATAACTTATTATTAATTAACATGCAGGTTTTTAATCAAAAGGTAAATTGTTATTACAAAAGAGAAAATCCAAAATAGTCAAAGCGCCATTTCGGCTTTAATAGTTAATTTATTTTCTAAGAAGCAACTGAGTCTTTGCTAGATAACTCTACGAAAATTATTTTCTTTTAAGGCTTTTTTAAATAATTTTAATTTTTTCTTAATAAATTTAATAGTCTCAATTCCATTTTTTGTTTCTGAAGAATGCATGAAAACAATTCTGGTGTGAGTATCCGCACTTTCTCTTACACTAGTTGATAAGTATGTGCGTTTTCATTTTAATAAATGGAGTTTATTTCGGCTAACTTTTAAATTTCAATATGTAATTTCCTTTTTACAGAATCGAAACGCTTTTGTTGACTTGATGATTGATTTTGTCGAAGCAATGAATCCCGATATCAGATTTCAAAGGAGATTTACTGTCCTTCAAGATCGAGACCTTACAGGGGAACTCAAAGACATTTGGCTGGCAATTCAATTGAAACGGGAACGAGAAAAAGAAGATTCAAATGGTAAAAGAATGGATCAACAACAAAAAGAAAGGAAGAATGAAAATGACAACGTGATGTTTAATAATCATTTGCCAGAGATGATGTTGAATGAACGACGCACGTCAAATGGGGTGAAACACCCAGCACTTCCCCCGTTACCCTTGTGTAGTGAGGAAATTGAACTCGGTGATTCATTGAATAAGATCTCATTGGAAGGGGACGCATCTGATTCCCTGCAAGACGTTCTACTCTCCCCAAACACAATCCAGAACAATTCATTCGAAGATAACGAGACGGAAGATGAGAATTCAATTTTAGAGAATATCCCACATGGAGAGAGTCTCTTTTGTTTAAAGAACTCTCCAAGCTTAGAGATTCATTTACCTTCAGGATTATTTCCAGATGAACAAATCTATTCTGAACATGAAATCAATTCCTCAAATGAAGTTGAAGTTGTCACTGAACCTGAACTAGTTGAAGAGACTGAAATTGTCACTGAGAATGAGACTGAACCTTTGCAAGTTGCAACAATACTTGGCCCTCCACCTCCTCCC
>JAAAKE020149036.1:0-12840 GCA_010014785.2 Anisolabis maritima | reverse complement strand
GATTGGACCTAGCCACCGAGGACTTGTGCCTCTAAGCAGGTCTTAAATAAATTTATTTATTTATTTATTTATTTTGTATAAATAGATGAGAGCGAATTATGGTATAGGGAATAGGGGGGAGGGGAGGGGGGAATTCTTTCATGCATCCAGTGACCCAATTACTACTTTAATGTTATTTAGATTTAAGATCTTTTGCCTTTGTCCCTTAGAAGCAGAGGCAAAGCTTTTGCTTCATGATCTAAGGGTCGAGTCCTGAGAAGTGTAAATCGCCCTAAATGCTGAAAGGCTTAAAAAAATGTTTTTTTTTATTAAGTTGTGGTTGACTAATTTAATTTCTACAAGGTCAGAAAGGCAGTCAGGAGAAATGAAATAAAAAATTATTTTTCGAGTTTCGGGAACCGGATACGTCCTCATGAATTATGATCATGATAAAATTATTTATTTCTTATAAAAGTGCACGAGTGATGTCGGAAACATCGGCATTAAAAAAAATTAATTTTTTATTTAATTTCTTCTCTGACTGCATTCCTATCCTTCTTGAAATTACTCTCTTAATTATACCAACTTGTTCTGTCCCTTGGTGCAGAGGTAGAATCTCGCCTCATGTACCAAATATAAATAAAAAAGATCGGAGTTAAAATGGCCTCAGATGCCGAAAAATAGTTTTAAAAATATTATATCAAATTTTGATCCAAATCACAAGTTGTTTTTTTTTTAATTTAAAGAAATCAAAGTTATTTAGAATTCTATCCTTAAAGCTCTGTTAGAGAAAATTATCAAAAAGTTTAAAACCTATCTATTTTGAGTCGGTTATGTGCTGATCACATCAGTTTATTTAAAATATCATATACTATTATTATTTCATAAATTTAAAAATATTTTCAAAATCAGAGACAATAGAGATTATGAAAGATTATTTTCGATGATTAAAAATACAATGGATTAACGAAAGAGAATCGCCTCTTATTATTTATCTATTAATCACTATTAGTGTAATATGAAGTAAACGCAATTTTATGATGAAATTCAGTTAAGGCTCCTTATCAAATGAGCGAATGTCTTCATTTCAACTACCAAGAAAGGTGAACGAGTGGAAAGGAAAAATATATTTTTGAAGTGTTGACATCTTTACGAGTGGCTCCCGCGACTCTTTAAATATATGATCAATAAATAATGATTTTCTACAAGCTTTGAGAAAGAATTACCATAAATGGGGTTGAAACATCACTGAGGAAATCAAATCGCAAAGCAGAGCTGTAAATCATAAATGGAGGACGGTCGTTGCAGACTTTGTGAATAAACCCAACTCCTCTCAATTCAGATTATTGGTAAAAAAGAGAAAAAATTTAATAAACAGGGCAAGCGCACAAGCGTATTCATAACGCCTATTATAATTAATATTTTGAATATTAAAGTTGTTTAAAATTATGTAAATAGTAAATGAAATGCTTAATTAAATAAAAGCGAATTAATAGGAGCGAGCGGTTCGTGTTTTTGCAGCCGGACGTACATCTCAGGAACGTAAGGGAATAATGTTGAATATGACCCCGTTTTATGAATGAAAGAGGTGTGTGTGTCAGTGTGTTGGAGTCCGGAGGGCTTATAGGGCCCCTTGGCTTGCTTGCTTGGCCTGCAAAGACAAGGGTGTCGACATTTGCAAGGCTTCAGCTTCAAGTCCTTCGGGAAATAGCTGCTCTGTCAGCCCGGTAAGCCCTCCGTAACTCCACAAGGCCCTCCGATGAGAAATGAACGGAATTACTCACCAACAAGAAAAATGGATACTTCAGAAAAATAGGTCGATTAGGAAAAATATGGGCAGGCTGGTGTCCTCACCTGAAACAAAGAGAAAAAAAAATTAACTATAAATTAAAGGGTTTGTTTTCTTGGAAATGTTGGAAAATATTTTAAGAAAGTTTTGTAATTTGGACGTTTTTTTTAAGTCTTTTAAGCATCTGGGGCCCTTTAGACCCTTTCTATATTTATTTAAATTAATTGGTAACCAATATAATCTAAATAAGTTGTTCCATGAAACATGAGGGACCCTCTACCTCTGCTCTAAGGGGCAAAGGCAAATAAAAGAGTCGAATGGAACGCATCCACTGATTATTTGAAAAAGGCATGCTTGAATTTTAATTATTTTCCTCTCAAATCCGAAGGGCTACATATCCTCTAGGTAATTCTAGTAATCGAGGCTTTTTTAAAAATCGATATTTCCCTAGATCTTCAGAAATTAAGATCTCCTAAGTTGAAAAAAGTCTTCTAGATAATATCGTCTCTCTCTCTCTCTCTCTCTCTGTGTGTGTGTGTGTGAGAGAGAAAGAGAGAGAGAGTTTATAGTCACGATTATTTGACGGTTAGAAACAAGATATTATAATACGTTAGCTTTTAATCAAAGTGATCTTCGACTTTGGGGCAAATAATCGAAAATATATCAGAGGCCTATATAAAATTGTTCTATTTATCATTTTTAACTTTTGTTTATACTTTATACAACTTTAAATAATTTTCAAGACATATTCCTTTGAATCAGAAATAAATATTTAATATATGCTTGGAACTGGACTTGCTAAGTCAAATTTAATTTACTTTTTTGTGAGTATCTTTTTACTGATTGATCAAGTGAACATTTAGCCTCCGGGAATCGAACTTGGGATCTCCAGCCAATCCGAAGCATTATTGGGAAAGTGAACTTTGCTCGTGTAGTCGAGGGCTCGGTGGTCTGGTGCAAAGGAAGCACACCGATGCCCTGGATAGGTTGGAGTTCCCGGGTTCGACTTCCGGGCCCAGATGTTCACTTGATCCATCAGCAAAAAGATACTCAAAAAAAAAGTTTTTATACTACTTTTATTTTAAAAGATTCTAAAATGTATAGAACTTTATTATATAGAAGGAAAAATTCAAGAACGCCTGATAGTTTTTAGTATTGGCATGATTTATAGATAACTTAAAATTACTCTTGTCT
Source organism: Anisolabis maritima (assembly GCA_010014785.2). Classification (NCBI taxonomy): domain Eukaryota; kingdom Metazoa; phylum Arthropoda; class Insecta; order Dermaptera; family Anisolabididae; genus Anisolabis; species Anisolabis maritima. The sequence goes on along the minus strand of JAAAKE020149036.1, from coordinate 9,878 downwards.
TTTTTTAATTGCTTTAAGTGAGTTATTTTTACAGTTCTTGACTACTTGGTGAAGAAGTGACAGGCACAGGAAACGTCGACAAAAAGAATAAAATTGATTTTTATTTTTTATCTGGACCCAGGAATACCTTCCAACTTAAAATATTAAAAGTTGCTGTGTTGTGTATGAGAAGGCAGGCTCACCAATAATTCAACATTCACAGGCGAAACTCCCACAAATTAACAACATTGTCGTTCCTATATGTATACATTGTCATATGTATTTCAAATGCAAGAGGAACAATTTTGGCCAAAAATACAACGATCAAATAGGATTGATGATGAACCAACAAATCCTGTTGGAAACATCTCAAATTTGAGTTTTTATAACCATCCAAATTATTGCTGAACCTTACTTCTCATCCAATAAAATATTAAATATATTTATTTTGAATAATGTCTTAGATGTAACTTTACACCTTAAAAGCTCTAATACTAATATAATGAAAATTTGATCACAAAGTTAACCTAACTTTTTCTAAAAATGTTTTGAAAAATATAAATTACTTTTTTTTTTTTAGAAGAAAGTGGATTATCCTGAGCTCTACAGTTAAATATATATATAGTTGAGTTTTATATATATATATAACTCAAAGCGCAGCTTATTTTAAGAGTAAAATATTAACTCTCTTGTTGCTAATTTATTGATTTTATTTTTTTATTCTAGTCCTACGGAGTAGTGACAGGTGTATCCATTTAAAACATTTTAGACAAGTAAATGTTCACAACTCATAATAACCCAGTTAGATTGCAGATTTTTATTCAGATTCCCTTATTTTATAAAATACATCTAGTATCTAGAATTTTTTTTACCAGAAATTATTATAACTGTTATTGTATAGTCCAGTGAAAATATTACAACTGTTTAGGAATCGCTAGAATGTTACAACTGTTTTACAAGTTGTATCAACATTGTCATACATGAATTATAAAAAAAAAAGGAATTTAAAAATAATTGACTGTGACAGAAACAAATTATAACGTGATCTGTTTTCATAAGTGTTCATTAAGAATCCAACATATAAATAGTCGAATCAGAAGCCGGAATAGCGCGATGAATCGAAGCAGATATCTGATAATCATTGATCTCTTTTTCTCTTGGTCGGGTAATTGCTCTAATCATAAAACCCTAAATAATGCTTTTAAAAGGAAAGGCTATTCATGTTTAGTTTAGTCACCTAACTACAAACCATTAAGCGTTTCACATAATACACTATGATGATATGAAGTTTAAATATCCTCCCTCTTATCTGACTTAAAATTTATAATCTAAAAAATTGTATAGTTAATTTTTATTTGTTATAATATATCTCCTGACCCTCTCGCATAAACTCTTTTTTTAGGTCTCTTCGGCATCTGAGGCCATATAGCCTTTAAACAATCACAATTATTTACGATACGAATTATCCAGGCATATTTATTTACTCCAATTCGTATCCAATTGATTTAAATAACTTGTCATTGGATTGACAGGGATCCGAACCCACACTGGCTTTTAAGATTATCAATACTGACAATATCTTTAACCCAAGCGGCCATGGGAAGGAGGACATAAACTCTCAATGAAAGAGTACTATGCGTAACAAAATAAATTGAACAACTTGCTTTGTTTTGTCTTAATAGTGTGACGTGACGGGCTACAATAGAAGAGAGCATTTCTTCAAATCTATGTATTAATTTATTTATTATTTTTGATCTTGAGTTTTGAATTTCAATTTGAGTACTTTTGTATTTAATGAAATTATTATTATTACTTCATTTCATTTGGACCATATAGGCCCACCTATTGGGATCCCCGAATTTTATTAGATTTTATCAAAATTTATATATTTAAAAGATGTCAGATCAAGGTGTAGTTATAATAAAGAGAAGATGGATTACAATATATTTATATAGAATAAATTCAGTTTTCTAAAAACTGTTGAAAGCGGATTTAAAAGTAAATATTTTATAATAAAGTATTAAGTTTGGCACTGAAGAATGCACATATCGTCCGTCGCTCTGGTTTAAAAATTGAGATAAGGGGTACTTTTGCCATTTTTTGGCTTTTTAGACATAAGAATTAAAGTTTTATCTTTTATTTATTTATTTATTTTTTATTAAATATTAATCTATTAAAAAAAAATGAAAGTATGTTTTGCTAAGGGTGGAAAATAGTCTACCTACCCTAAAAAAAAGAGCAACCGCAGACGAACTTTACTATTGTTTAGTGTTTAATTTTTAAAATCAATAAGCTCTTAATTAAATATGAATATAATTAAGATTAATTATAAAATTTTTTCTAATGGAATTCTTTAAAGGAAAATCTCACAATTTATAGAGCTCGGTGAAGATATATAAATTATGAAAGAAAATATGCTAAGTTATGGCCCTAATTCAAAAAAAAGCTTATATAAAATTTAAATTTTCTTAAGAGGACATTAAGTATTTGTTTTAACTAAATACTTTATTTTTATTATTTTATTTAAATAAACTCGCATGTTATCATACGATATTCACGGTAATAAAAAGAAAAAGAATAGAAAAAGTACACATACATTTTTATATGATGTAACTAGTCATGACAACTTTGGGCCTATTACAAATAGCCTATTAAGAATTGAAGATGGACGACTAATAAATTTTGTCCAAAACATCGTTCGGCATCCAAGGGTTTTTTACTTTTTTGCCTTCTGACTTCTATTTCCTTAAATGCCAAAAAATCCCTCGTGCCTGGGATGCGAACACCGATCTCCTATGCAGAACGGCGACACCCTATATAACCTATTCCTCACGTAGTACTCCAAATATGGATGGTTTATGATTGAATTAATGAATAACATTGAAATAAAATGAAAGAGTGGGATAGCTTTTATCTTAGAAAAGTCAATTCAATTTAAAAAAAAAAAAAAAGGGAGAAAATTAGAGATTATTAAATTTTTTAATAGGGGAAAAAAAAATAATGGGAAAAAATTTTCATTTCCTCCAAGCTTGAGAGTACATAACCTTAATCTTGTCGTTATTTGGATTAAAAACAACTACCCCAGAATTCTATCCCAAAAATCCATTAGAGTTTGTTAAGTCGTATTGTTTAGAAAAAAAACTTTCTAAATTTTCCAAATTAAACAAGTAAGCCTTGATTCTATCACCAGGAATAATTTTTAATTTAATAAGTCTAATTAAGAATAAAAGAATAACTTTCAAACAAAAATTGTTTATAATGATGAATAGAACAATTTTATATTAATATATGAGTGTTATTTCGTTAAAGTTAATAGTTGGGAAGATATTTCAAGTTTGAATTTATAATGAAGAATAATTTTGGTTGGTCTAAGCCTAGTGATGCCAAAAATTGATGTTGTTTAATATCAGGCATAGAAAAATCTGCTAATTTTGGTGTTTATTCTTTTCTCGTAAGGTTCTACTTAATAAGCATTACAGCCACAACTGAATTAAGCGAGATTTTTGAATATTTTTATGCTTATAAAATTTTTCATATTCATGAGGAATGGGGGTTCAGAGAAGTCCAGTCCTAATGGTTTTCAATATTATTTTGCTAATTAAAAATTTAATATTTTCTCTGAGGGTTGGCAGTAGACTTTTAATCGGATTTGATGGAGACGGCAGTCCTGAAATAGCCACATTATTACAAATGATTTTTTACAATGTATAATATTCTACCCTGAATATGAGCTTGACTGACATTTGAAACATCGGCAATAACTACTACGCGCCCGAAACGAAACAATCGATTTCACCTGGTGAGCCGGCCTGAAAAAGCCACCATTTGTTGGGATTCTTAAAGTATCATCTACCCAGACTACTTGGGAAGAGAAAACGATCACAGGACAATTCTACGGCAACTGGGCCAGAAGGATTCAAGAAAAAACAACCTCATCTGGAAAAGAAAAAAGTGCTGTTTCATCGCGACAATGCGCCATCCCATACAGACGCACTTACCACCGCAAAATTGAATGAATTACGACACAAATTGCTTCCGCATCGCTCGTACTCTCTAGAATTGGCTCCAGGTGTTTTTTTTTTTGTTCCCTATTCTGAAAAAATGGCAATAAAGAAATTAACTTCGAATGAAGAAATAATCGCTGCCTAGGAAGGCTATTTTGCCAAGTTTCAGTCATAGTACTTTTTGAAGGAAGGCTTGAAAAATTGGAGGTCTGCTGCACTAAATGTAGTGACTTGAAAAAATAATATGTAGAAAAATAAAGTGAAATTAAAATTTTTTTTTTTTTTTTTCAAAATTAAGACACTTTTCAAGTCTCCTTCATATACAAGGGTGGTCTGAAAAGTTTCCGACCCATCTCCTTCGTAAACAATTATTTTGCAGAGAAAGATGCCGAGTACTATTTGGACGGGTTAAAGAGATGGGAGAAGGGTGTAGACTTACAAGAAGAATTTGTAGAAAAATAAAAATAAATTTGAAGAAAAAATGTATATGTATAATTGTATCTTTGTTAGGTCGGAAACTTTTCAGGCCACCCTCGTATGCCCTACTTCGGGCTTATGGATCAGAGCTTCCTTAAATAGATAACTTGACTCTTATTTCAATTTGTTCTGAGGGTGGAATTATTATTCTAAGGGAAAAAATCGCCCCTATAAAGAGAATAAAGAACATCTGATATGTCAATAACAAATATTAAACATTTTTTTTAAAGCTGGCTGGCAGGCTCTAATCAGTATCTAAAAACCAGATGGACTTAACATGGAAAAAATATTGAGTTGTTATCGAGAATTAATTCGTAATGAAGGTTTTATTAATTTACTTAATTTAATTAAAAAAATTTTAGCACTAGAATGATGAGAAAATGCTTAAGAATATCACTTTTTGAATCAAAATAACTAGTAAGAAAAGATCTAAATGGCCATAGATGCCGAAAAAGATTTAAAAAAAAAAACTAGTAAGAATTAAACGTAAAAAAAATTTCATTCTAGCAATGGTAAAAATGAGAATAAAAATTATTTCACATATGTTAGGGGTATTCGTGAAATAAAATAAGGAGAAAAAAGAATCAAAGATGGTGTGCCAGCTTTGAAGGTAGATTTTATTGCCAGGAAACTTTGATTTATCGATTATTTTCAATATTTTATTCAAGTAAGAATTTTATTTTTTAACTAGACCTACGTTGGCATTATTTTTTTTTCAAAGAGTGAGAGAGGCTCTCTAGAGCTCTGAGCTTGATTCAAAGATCGCCTTTAGTGAAAATTCTCTCTATATTTCAAAAACCGCTGATTTTTTTTTTTTGTAAAATGTATTTATTTATTAGAGGAAACTTAAAATTTAATTTAAAATAACTTTCCTGATATATTATTGTATATTATAAAAAAGGAAAATATTGACAATAAATTAAAAAACTGCTTGACTTACTAAAATTAAAATAAACGTGTTGTGTGTCTAATTGATATATGAAATAAAAAAAAATAATTGTCAATTGAGAGAAAATCGAAACTACTAGGACCGTAGTTGGGCGATTTTCCCCAAAATCTTGCTCTCATAGAGTCATGTTAGTCTAAGTTTAGGTATAAAGTTTCATTTCATCGTTCTAGGATTTGTAACGTTTATTTCTGTTGATTCCGTCCGAATTCATTACTTACATAACCTTTGGGAAATAAGGCAAAAAAGACAAATATATCAAAAAGAAGTGAGAAAAGAAATTTTATGGTAAGAATTTCGACTAACGTTAAAAACAAAACTTTTACTAGGAATATATTAATATTTTTTATAAAGAGTTAGAATTCAAACATTTAAAAAAAAAAAAAAAGGAGCTCTAATGGCGTGTAAAAATTATTCAATGTGAAACTTCATTGATTCGTATTCTTTCAGACGAGTAAACAATGTTGACTTTATTTTTTAATAAATATCCTGGGGAAATTTGCGATTAGATTTAATAACGTTTATAATTGGAATTTATATTTATATAATTTTTCCTTGTGAAGGAAATGAAAGTATTATTGTATTATTATGATGGGAAAATCATTTTATTAATATAATTAAGAATTAGTTTAGAGTAGCCTTGGGCTTTGAACCCAGAATTCCCCTCTCTTTTTCTTTAATATTCTTTCTTAATGAAATGTGATGAAATTCACAATTAATATAAATAAATATAGATATATCAGCATTAAATCAATACTAAACTGGTCCACAAGAAAGTGAACCATTTTCTTTTTCTATCAAATTAAATTTTGCTTTCTATAAAATTTCAAGAAATTATGAGCTCAAGAGAAGGGTTAGAAGAAAAAATTAATCTAACCTACCACTTTACTTGAAATAAGAACGGCTTAGTGGAAAGAAGGGAAAAAATTTCTATTAGAATTTATATAAAACATGCATAGTGTTTTTTTTTTTTTTTTTTTTGAGAAAAAGTTATTTATTCACCTATTTTGATAAGGTTTCTAGATTAAATCGTATCTTCATCAGATCTATAAGGTATTAATCATCAACTATACATATCTTAGTGAGATTCTTAATCCGTGTTTGCATGCTCAGATAATGTTGAATTAAAATTTTAAATTAATTGAACAATCTCTGACGAAGATACAATTTGGTGTCGAAACGTAGGATAAATAGGTGAATAAATCACATTTTTTCCAAAAAAAAAAAAAAAAAAAAAAAAAATGGCTATGCACGTTATTTCAACGAGATTAAATATTACTCTTAGACTTATTCTATTCACTACATTACAGGTTTTAATTTTGAAAAAAATTTAAAAAGAAAAATTTTTGCTTTTGCAACCTGAAAAGTTTTTTAATAAAGTGTTTGTTTTTCGCTTCAAAATTGTTATTGAATTTTAATAATATCTTCCCAAATTATCATTAATTTGTTAAATTAAAATATAAATTAGGTTTTAATTCAAAATAGTGCAAAAATAAAAAGTTTTAAATGCGTTACTTTTTTTGAGTACCAGCCTATATATATAAAAAAAACATGCGTGAGTGCAAGCATAAAATTTCAATTAGTAAATAAAATTAAAAAATAAAAATAAACTGTAAATGCGTCGTATAAATCTATGAATCGATTTTGTCCATCCCTGCTTGACATAATTGAATTTAAATAATAATGAAAATTTTCTATTAATCATATATACATAAATAAAATCGCTAATGGCCTCAAATAACGCAAGACAAAAAGTCTTAAACATCCTTTTATTAAAAAGGAAAACCTTGGGTCTACAAGTAGTAATATCTATTTCAAGGTGTTTAAAACATTCTTAAATTATAGGTCAAAGTGAAATGCCATGCTTTGAGAGAGAGAAAGAGAGATGGTCAGATAGTCAAAGAGAGAGGGTTTTCCTCAAAACTATTTGTTTCCCCTGAAATCGGAAACTGCAAGGAGGAGTTGGTTTTCACTAATAGCGAAGATGATGATGAAATTGCAATAAAGAAAACAATAAAGAATAGATAGATCCATTGGATCTCCGGGCCAGCCATTATCAAAAAGGAATCAGTCAAATGAGACAATAGAGAGCTAATCAAATATGCGCCTCTCTTTGTTGTTTACGCAACCGAAACGACAAGGAGGATGATAAATAAATAAATTTCTTAGATTTGAAGATTTATTGGCATAAAAATACTCATTTATCTTGATTTAGTGTGAATTTTCTTTATGGGCTTATGATTTAATATCACAAGTTGCAACCCAAGACCAAATGGTTGTGAGTGGTAGCAGGACCAAGAATCAAGATTTATCCCAGGGCGTTTTTCTTTTATTAATTAAAAATTTATTATCGATTTATTCTTTGAATACAGCTCTCTTCAAATCCTTTGCCTTTTCACAAATTGTTACCAAGTATTCTATGAGGCTTTGGTAAGCCATTGAGAGAGATATTAGAGAGCCTAGTTAAAATAATGTGGCCTATATAGTAAATTTCAATCATCATCAGAAGATCTTTATCAATGCTAATTTGAATCCGAACCTAAATCATTGGTCGCAACATAATTGTACAGTTTATAGTCTAAATGGCCTTGGCAACCAAAAAAGACTTAAATTTGAAAAAAAAATCATGGTGCTGGGGTATTTGCCCCTTTATCCCACCCCTTCAATACGTCCCTGATATAAGCAAAGTTTCAAGAAGCTCTGTCAATGAGAAGTTAATTTTTATTATCGTTTTAAATTTGTGTTTTTATAACTGAATCCCCTCCCCCTCCCCCCTCTCCTCTCTCGAGGCTGAGAGGTTAAAGATATTGACATGGTCTGATTGATTGATAACCTTCAAAGTCATGGGGTGTGGGTTCGGATCCCAGGCAGTCTGATGAAAATTTATTTAAATCAATTGGATACCAATTGTTTTAAATAAATCTGCCTATCGTAAATAAATTAATTATATGTCTTTATGGCCTCAGATGCTGAAGACAAAAAAAAACTAGATTTATATCCAGTATATCAGGAAATATTTAATCGAAAGTGTATAGCCTTTTTTTAAGCTACTGTCATGACACAAGTGTCTTTAGATTATTAGATTAGATCTCTAATACGCCCATAGAGAGCATTTTTATAAATAATGTGTGACAAGTGAGAGGCCTTTAGCTCCTTTTACAAAACTTAAAGAAGTAAGGAAATTATATTGAGTTAAAAGAGATAACACAATATCTAAATTCACAAACGTTCCTTGTATTTTTTGGAAATCGTGAAAGGAAGTTGAAAATGTTCTTCTAAGCTTAAATTCCTTTCTGGATTATAATTAAAGTATTTACTCTCATCTCAATTGGATCATCCGTTTTTACGTCAACCTCGTAAAAAAAGACATTCGAATTCTCACACCATGTAACCAGATATCAAGAAATTTTTCTTTAGGAAAAAAAACGGAAGGAGATTATTTATAAAATAATAATAAATACAGAAAATAGTTTGAATATTTAAGTGAGTTGGTATTTCGGATTTGTGAGATTACCTATTTGTTTTCCCCCGCCAGCTAGAAAATAACTCATTAAAATTCTTCGCCATTTATAAATATTTTTTACTTTTAGTTTTGTTTTTTTGACTTATTTTTCTAATAAAAAAACAATTCCTTATTTTGAGTCAATTCCTCCGAAATGATTTTATACACCAATACAAATGATTTTTTTTATTCCATGTTCCGACTTGACCTGAATTTACAATTGTAAATTTTTATTTCATATCAGATGGCAATGACATTGGCCATTTTTCCCTCAATTAAAAGAAGGAAACTAGGTCCCTTTTGTTTTTCTTATTAAAACCATTCGTTGCCATTCCGAAACGATTAACGTCTACCAATGTAATGAGAAAAGGGCAAAATTGTGATGGCGTTAAATGGCAGCTGGTATAGCGTTAAGGAATTCAAAGACCGGAAGAATAGGCGGCAACGCTCCCACGCCTCCCTCTAAACGTTAAATGAATTAATGAATGAATGACCAACTCTTAGGGGGGGGGGGTGCCTATACGTTTTATAAATTACTTTTTTATATAGGAGCCTTTTTCTCGAAATCATAAATCTTTTATATTTTATAAAAGGCTACTTTGAATGAATGCTAATCATTATGATAGGAGTAAGAAATGTATTATTTTAGATGAAATGATGATAAAATATGAAACTATAAAACTAAATTTGAAATTCCCTCATATTAAATTTTAGTAAAATCATTCCAGTTATATATATATTTGTGAAAAATGACACAAGTCATTTATTGCACTATATATATTGTCATTTTTGACAAATTTAGTAGTGAGAAAACAGACGCTCTATCAAGCAAGATTTCATATAACTTATAACTAGGGAAAGAAAAAATATGGGACAGGAAACGAACCACTGGTGAAACCTCTACCTCTACCTAAGGGCGAAGATATTTGTGGATAAGCAAGGCCAAGCAGCGCTAAACCTCGGATGGGTG
>JAAAKE020149025.1:0-12841 GCA_010014785.2 Anisolabis maritima | reverse complement strand
TAATAAGGCCTATAGGAAGCTGGGGATGTTTGGTAGAGTTTTGAAAGGTACGTCCAAGGAAGTCAAGTCCAGTTTATTTAACTTATGTGAGGCCTAATTTAGAGTATTGTTCAGTGGTTCCGCAACAGTTAGAGAGGAAAATAGATATGGTTCAGAAGAGGGCAGATAGGTTTTTTTTTTGGAAAATTTGATACGTTTAGTAATCCTACTTTAATGATTAGGAAGTTAGGCTGGGCTAGTTTATTAGAAAGGAGGGAATGGTCTAAATTGAAATGATGTTTAAGGCATATCAAGGTTTTAGGAGTTGGTAGGTAATATCAAATAGGTTTCAAGAGACAAATTATTTTGTATTGTTTATTGTTTGTTTTATGTTGTGTAATTTGTAAATTTTTAATTGTTTTTGATTGGACCGAGGACTTGTCCCCATAAGCAGGTCGAAATCAATTTATTTTATTTAAAATATTAATTCATATCTCATTTGCAGCACCTTCTAAGAAACAAGATTGCTATTTACCACCATCACAGATAAGTTTACAATTTGAACACCAGATAACAACACCATCTAATGTATGAGCTAGAATATATCATATGAAACATACAAGCTGTTTAAGCAAGTGCTGACACCTAGTGCTTTAATATCTAAATTTTTTTATCAATTTATTATTTACAATTTTTTTTATTTGCAATTTATAGGGGAAATAGTTTTTTTTTTTTTTTTTTTTTTTAACGATTTAAGAAATTGGAAATTCGAGGATTTCAAAGCATTTTTAAAATGTGAATTCGAGTTTTTTGTCTTTTCAAAACATTTATTATCTAAAAAAAAAAAATAGAATAGATATTTTTTATTAAAAAATTTTTTTTTGAAATATATATTTTTGCTTGTTATGAAAACAATTTTAAAAATAAATCAACAATCCAAAAAAGCCGCCCCAACGCTAACAATGCTCTCCTTGAAGGAGGGGATAGTCACGTTTCGACGCCTACCCTCATCTCTTGACGTCACACTCCCCACCATCTTTTTTTCCCGCCTTGGCGATTGGTCTCTCCAAGCGGCAAGTGGCTACCAGCTTCCAGTCAAAGTCCGAAACAGAGCAGAGTAGGGTGGAAGGCAGCTCCGTCTTTGCTCAAACTGTTGCTGCCTGCTTATTTATTTATTTCTATTATATTTTTCCTTTTTTTTTTTATATGTCTATATAAAAATATTCCTTTTTTTATTAATGAAAATTTCATTGTAAACACCAAAGTGAAAAAAAATCATTGCTCTTTTTTATATACGCTTATACACATATATTTTCTATTTATATAAACGTCGTTAAATCTAATTGTGTTTATGAACATTTCTACAAGATTTATTTTTGAAACATTTTATCTGCACAACAGGTAAGTTATTTTATTATTTTATTTATATTAAAAACCTAAGTTTTTGTTTTTAACCATATCTTTTTTAATAATAGTTATCAATATAATTTTTTTAAATATAATAATATATATATAATATCGGCTTTAAAAATAACGTTATTTTTTTATCTATAAAAAATAATTTACCCAACATAGTTTTAACATCTTTAATAAAGAATAAGAAGTGACGTCATTAGGAGGGCCAGGGGGTCTTTTCAAATGACTTCTAATTTCTTAACTTAATACTTCTTTTAATATTAGCACCATTAAAGCATAATAATAATAACATGCCTTTTTTTTCATTGGAATATAAACCGGAGCTTTATTTGAAATTTTTGTAGTTAATTTGATATTCTAAATATGCCTTTATTCCAGTCCTTTTGAGGAAATGCAGGTAACACCTAAAGAGACCAAAATATGTTTTTTACTAAAAATAATATAAGCAATGCCATATATGCATCTTAGAGTATTTTGACCCCCCCCCCCCTCCACAAGAGCCCATTTTGATACCCCACGATTGTACAATGGCAACAATTAGGGAACTTCAGGGAAAGACAATTGACCACCCAATTGAGCCCTAAATATACATTAGATAAGGACATTTTAGTTAAAAAATGTTTCTTTAATATAAACGAATTTAGAGGATATTTTGCCCCACAACATTGAAATACGACCTTATATCATCTAAAAAAAATGTTCTTTTCATTTTATCATTAAAATGTCTATTTTTAAGGTATCATTAATTTTTAATTCAAAAGATTTTTTTCCTAAGGATATAAATGGACATTTTCTTAAATAGGCGTTGGACCATGCTATTATTTTTTCTTTTGCAGCCAGCCCTTATTTGGCCAAAAGCCAGGGTACAATTTCGCAATGGTGGTGTAAACACGTGTCATCTAGACTAAAAGGATTTGGTCTAAATGTCTACCCCAATCCCCCAACGAAGGGGGTGGGGGGTGAGATAGAGAGCCCTCCCAATCCCCCAATGCGGCTGTCTCCTATCTCAACCCAATGTGGACCTAATCGATAGAACCTGTTGCATGTTCCATGTTCACTAAAGCTCTATATCTATAGATCAAATGTTTTATTTATTATTAAGAAAAATAGATTCAGGCTTAGATAGATGGGTGTGGTCCATGCTTTTGTTCTAGACCATCTTTTTCTTATAAATGTTTTGTTTGAAGAGTTTCTCTTTAAAATTTTATATAAATCATATTTCAAGATCTTGGTTATTTAATCAATGAATATATAATAGGGGGATAAAATATGGCCACCACATAACCGAACGTTTCTTAAAGAATATATTTAAATTGTATTTTTCTATAGCTGACATTTTGGTCTCAATTAAAACCATCTACAGTACTGAGAAATACTTTATTAATTTGGTGTAAATACATAAAGATTTTTTCAAGCTCTAAAAAGCAAGTTCTTAAAAAATCTTAAAAAAAAAAAAAATAGGTGAAATTCTCATTTAATTTCCTTTAATACTAACATCATTTATTTTTTATATTATTTATTTTACATATTCCTCTCTCATTAATACCATTATTATTATTATTATTATATTTTTATCAAATTTTTTCATTATTTTCTATATTTAAAAAAAAATTTTAAGTTGGGAAGGGGCTTGTCTCAGACCTGCCTAGGCAAAGTTTTACATTTTGAAAAGAATCAAAAATTAAATTTATTTAAAATCAATTTTTTAATTTTTTTGACAACATTCTAAATATATTTAAAATAATATGATAATTGTATATAATATGTAACTTTTTTTGTTGATGAGACTAGTAAACCATAAATAGGGGATGGAATGGATGACGAATAGCAAAACATCTGACAGCTTTGAAACAAAATGTTTACATAAACTAGACTTCCTTAAGTCACCCATCGGGAAAGCAAGATTAATCATTAAATACTTTCTTTTGCTAAGCCCGATATCTGACTATTTTTTTATTTCCTTTAGTTGGGAGACATTAAGGGTTATGTATTTTTTAAATATTGATTTTAATCGTCTTAACATCTATTAATTGTTATATCCCCTAGAAATGAATCAAAGACCGCGTGTCCTCCGATTTCGAAAGATTTAGGAAATAAAATTTGTTTATAAAAATGTTTTAAAAATATTTAATCTCTTAAATTTAATATCTTCAAAATATATATATTATCAAGAATTCTCATCTAATATTTGCCGGTTGGTTATATAGTGGATGCCTGATATATTTTTTCATTAGTATTTGAAGTTTTCATATTTAATTCTTTTTTATTTGAATGATATCCTTTTCCAAGAAGTTATCTAATCATTTCCAAATAAAAACATTCTTAGAGGACCTAATTTAAGTTAAATTTCATTTGGGTAAAATTTTGATTGAAATAAGAACCTTTCGTTTTTATATTTTTATTACTTTTTTATATACAATGTTTTTATAGAACAAATTAAAAGTTTCAAATAAACTTTTATCTGCATTTTTTTTTATTTCATAGAATTAATAATTTATCTTTTTTAATATAAAAACATTTTATTTTAATCAATACAATTCAAGTCAATAAAAAATATAAGAAAGGTTTAATGGCAAAACGAGTTAATAATTGGGAAAATTGCAACTCAGAATTTCTTTAAGAATTTCTCAATTAAGATACAAATTTTTATAGGGAATTTTAGGGAGTACTTATATATAAGTGCGCTATGTAGGTATGTAAAAGAATATTACCCCCCCCCCCCCCTGACTAATAGACCTGTTTACCAAAAATCATTCAGTTCCATTTTATGTGTACACAATAATTTCAGCATAATCGAATCGATTATTTTTTTAAGTAATAGTGAACCGAAGAAATTACCTCACACACACATAGAGACATTTCAAAAACTATTTGAGTAGACGCAGGGTACACATTTTGGTTGCATTTATAGCTCTATATAGCTGCCCTTTTTACCATTCTCAAAATAATCATCACGTTTGTTTCTTTGTTTCTGTAATATATAAGGTATATTTTCAAGTTTACTGATCCATTCCGGGCTATTTCCCATACCCTATTGATAATTTTGATTTTGCTAGGCCGACTTTCAAATTATTAAATATTTTCTAAAAAAAAAAAAAGAAATTTTTTTAGCATCCATTTTGAGCCTATCCCTTGGACCTCAAGTACCAAAGGTCAGGTCAAAGGTCGTTCCCCGTCCTGAGCGAAAATTTTTTATATTATATTGGCTACAAATTAATATAAATAAATAAGGATGGAGTCTATATGAAAAAAACATCCATTTTCTTTTATTCTTTGAACAATAGGGTTGGCATAGTAACCCATATTTAACAATTTAATATTGACTTCGCAAGTTTAAATGTATAATATTTTTCATTTTTAATCTTAATTTTAACTGTTTAAATGTTTAAATCTTTTACATAATGATGATTTTAATTCCTTCTGATGTTGGAGTTCTTGTTACGGTAATCATTAATTCTATTATTTCTCTTTCGTTTAATCCCTCAATTTAACCCAAAAAACAATTTCAATGGGTGCCATTAGTATATAAAATTCATTTGAAGGTTTTAGAAAAGTGAGATTATCTTATCTCGAAGTGAATTGCCAATTATTTTTATGAAATTTCCAGAAATATTTTATTTTTTAATATTAAAAAAAAAAAAGATAAATATTTATAAAATAAATCTTTTATTTTTAGCAATTTTTAAATTTCCCTATCTCGAATGAGAATTATGAATATTGTCAGTTTTATAGAGCAAAAAATTATTACTAAGAGGCGAAATCGGAAAGAGAAACAAAGTGAGATTGAAAAGACAAGAGATAGGTGACAACTAATATTTTTTGTTTATTTATAAATAAATTAATATTTATATACAAAACAATTTTTTATGATAAATTTTTACTTTCTCTTGTTTTAATTTGGAACATTTTAAATATCGAAAAAAATTGAACACTTCTTGAAATTTGCAATAAAATATTGTTTTTAAAGAAAATTCCTCACATTAACAAATGATTAAATTGGTACATCTTTGTCAAGGTTATTGATATGATATAAACTCGTGTCTGTCAATCTGCCCGCATTTAAATAGGACAAGCAAAATTTTTTTGAAATATTAAAAAAAAATATAAACCTTAAAAATGTCTTAGGTGAGGACAAATCGGAGAGGCTAGAAGAAAATTGCATTTAAACCAAAATAATAATTTTACAAAAGGATTAGTAATCTTAGGAGAAAACTGTTCAAAAAATAGTAGAAGAGCATAACTACATCCCTTTTCTTTATCCTTGTAAATTGTGGTTAAAAAGATAAAAAAAACTTTTTGTCACAAAATTGTATAATTGTCTATTATAACAAGTTTTGCATTTTATGCTTTTCCTCTGTTTAGCAAACGCATATTACCAAATCCGTATTTTCAGGACTGTCCTGTAATTAAAGATTTTGTCCCTTTGGGTCCCATTGGGCCCATACAATGTCAAAAAGTTTCCCATCCTAAGAGTCATAAGCCACTCTCACCCAATCAGAAGGAGATAGTATATCACACTCTATCCCGACATCTTGGTCTTCCTTACCTCTCTCAATCCGAAAATTACTGTACGATCTTTTGGTGGATTCAAGAAATGGAGAAGGTTCTTTGTCACTTGTTCTTTTCTCAACTCGTAAAATTTCTTCTCTAATAAAATTTTTCCATCCAATATTTTTTTGTATATCTTCAATAACTGTAAATGTCTCTAAATTATTGGCCCTTTATTTTCCTTTGTTTCAATTTTTTTTTCTTTATTAATTGTATTTTATATGTTCAATACTCGCCTCCCCCCTCCCCAACATCACTCTTTTCCACTCAAGAGTTTTTCATATTTTTCTTAATATATTCAAATATAAATTATTTTCAATAGAAAGCAGCGAAAGAAAACTTTGCCCCTGGCTGGTAGACAACCTAACTCTCTCGACTCTCTTTCCCTACATGGCCCTCTTTTTTTTTACTCACTATCATTTTAATGGTTTTAATAAGTCTTATTTAGAAAACGTAGTACTGTAGGGGTTGGACTTGGAAACTTTTTGCATTCTCACCGTCAAAGTTTTTAACCTTTCAGAGTGACTGAATTTCGCTATCCATGCTTAATGCTAATATTAAATCGAACGACCCCCTTCCCCCCTCCTAGATGGTGATTCTAATCTGGTAAGGGTGATCAGTGGGTGATTAAGTGGCTACTTTTGGGAAGCTCTTTGATATTTGTCATTTATTGTGAACTCGGATTTTTTACTTGTTCATTGAGCCAACTTTCGTGATTTATTTTAATGTTAATTCTCTTATTTTATGTCTAAATTTCTAAATTCATTAAAAAATTTTGTCTAAACTTTTCTTTTTAGTTCCTAATTAAGCTTAGAGGGGTGGTCCCCGACGAGTTCGATAACGAATTAATCTAGGTTCAGCAACACTGTTTTTTTGCGAATTCGTTTCGAATTGTCAGACACCACTGAATAATTATTTATATTAATTAATCATACAAAAATATTATGAAATCAAATTTCTTTATTGGCTGGGCTAATGAGTAATTATAAAATGAATTTATTTTTAAAATTAAGCAGCCACCAAGTATTGTGATACAAAAATAAATTTAAAAAATGGACATATTCTTCTCTTTAGTTTTTGAACTATTCATATAATACAAATGTCTAATTAAAAATATATTCTTTGCTTACTTTCGGGTTCGGACAACCCATCAAATATTAAAAAGAGCAAACACAATATATCTATCAGCATTGTCAACATGGATTATTGATTTCTCTAGAAACAATTCTTTTCAAATTCTTTTTGACTAAACACGAGGAAGTTAAAGAGTACGAGAATCCCGATAACTAATTTTTTTTATATGACTTAAAAAAATTATATATTTTCATAATTTTACTATCCCAATAATCATTTCTTAAACAGTATGTATCAAATTTCTATTGTATTTCAAGTTCCTCTTTATTTATTTTTTTTTTTTTTATTTATTTCTCAAAAAAAAAAAAGATGCCGATTCAGTCAACATTCTGTTTAGGAATTGTCGCAAGCTACTTATCCCCAAATGGGGTTGAGTTCATATTAAAAGGTGAATTTGGACTATGAACATCTTTTAGAAGGAGGGAGGAAGGCTCCCCGAACTCTTTTAAATTACGTCACTTCTCGATCTTGTATTTCCACGTCCCTTTGACGGAAAGGGGGGGAAGGTGGTTGAATGCTTTGACTCTTGATTAAATTTTCTTATTTTATCCTTGGAATTATTAATATTAGAAAATAAGGTTAATCTTGTCACTGTTATATGTTCCCAGGTGAGTGAGGAATCTGCTACCCTGGATGCACTTTTCGAACGTTATCCTTCGTCCTCGAATCTACCAAGCAGCACTATTCAAATGTCTAGTTCGTACAGCGCTTTGGAAGCAGCTGCAGCCAAATTAGACATGACTTCTATAGCTGCCAGTGCAGCTAGTTCTGCCGTTGCCAATGGCATCCACCACTATGATTCCACTTCGAAGCCGTCTTACCCGTCATCTCCTTTGACGCCACCCATTAGCCAGAACAACTCACCTACCATTAACCATAACCACCAGCACAGCAACAACACAATTCATGGACCCACGTTTAGTCCGAGGGAAGGTAAGAAAGAAAAAATTACCTTTCAAATTTTATTAGTAGCCTTTCATTATATAGAATCTTCCTCTGAAAAATCGCTTTACATTTGAGTCTTATAGGATAAAAATTATCTTCCTTTGTCTTTAGCTTATAGCAGTGGTCCCCAAACTATGACCCTTGCGTTACTTTCATCCGGCCTGCGGATAAAATCAGATTGGTGAATTTTTTAAAAATATCCCAATTTATCTCCATTTTTATTGGAGTTAGTCTATATACTTTTACGAAAATGAAATATATCAAATCAAATTACCGTGCACATTTTCTGAAAAACAAATCGCTTCTTGAATAAAATAATTTAACACATATAAATTAATTTAAATGATCCAAAAAAAAAGCGGTTCGCGCCCTATTTCTACTTAGCCAATCCGAACCACGAACATAAAAATTTGGAGACCCCTAGCTTATAGAATTATAAGTTAAAATTTCAAATAATTTTTCTTACACCGTGTGATTGATTTTTCACACCATATCTTACTTTTGCTCTCCCTGAGATCTTTTGCATCTATTAAAAAAAAAAAAATAAATTAGTATAATTTATTTTGTCAGAGATGGAAGACATTTTTTTCTCCAACTTTATAATCTCTCATTTTGTTGGCTATATTGGTTGTTTTTTCTTGTTTTTTCCTACTTCCCTACTTATTCCATTTTATGAAAAGTTTTTGAATATAAAAGCAAGGCTATTTCCATTTGAAAATCAAGCTATTTCTCATTAATTTGGATTGTTTGTAGTATTTGTATATTTAACCATAAAAGTGGTAATTCGAAGCGTCAAAACTTGGCTCGGTTCAGAGGCGAGGCACAGGAAGAAAGGAATGGGAAGTGAGTGAAGTGGCTCCAGAATGGCTAGTCTTTCTCTCTCGTTCTTTTGATTTGGAACAAGAAGAGAGGGACATCGTTGCCGAATTGCTGGAACACTGGGGGGGATCAAAGGCTAGTAGTATGAGGGTGGTGGGATGAGTCCAAAAGGGGCTGGTTGTAAAACGCGAGCCGACAGCCCTGCGGATAAACGCATTGCAGTCTCCAATAAAAAGCCCTGCCCACTTGGCAACTCTACCATTTCGCCAGTTATATCTATACAGATTATATATATAGATTTTGCGATATATCTATATATATACACAGACATCATCAATTTTACGCCCTTAATTGTATCGTAATAAAATGAATATTTTATTTTATATTTCCTAATATATAATAACTAAAAGTTTTCTTTTTGAAAAATTATTCTTACTGAATTAGTTAGTAGATTTATAGGTATTATGCTATATGAATTTATATTAAAATAACAATAATTTTAAAGAAAAAAAGAAATGATTTTATCCTCCCTCCAATTTAAATCTATTGTGTTTTTAATAAACTTAGGCCATTTTAAACATTACAAAATTTTATATCATCAATATTGCAAATTAATTATTTAACAAATTTACGCTGTCATTATGCCAACAAAAATTGTCGGTCATTGATTAACAAGAAAAATCCATGTTTAATTGGGACCTAATGAAGACAAATTTGGTTTAAACGTTGTCTTAATAGGTATACAAATTACTTTTAAATAAACAAATGCTTTAGCAAATTTATTTTGACACCCTATTAAACAAAAATACCATCTTAATTAATTTTTCTAAGGGTCAATTTTCACAAATATTTAGTCATGTCCACATAAAATCAACCGATTCTAAGTTCTCGTAACAGTATTATTATTCAGCTCAAGACCAATGCCTTAATTGTTTTAAATAATCATCATTAGTTAAAATGATTAATAATCACTATCACTTTCTAATAATAGATAAAAAGATTCTGGCCTCTACGGGGATACCCCCTCCCTTTGATGAGTTCTTCTCTCCGGAATGTTAAATCCTAATAATAAAGCCCTTCCCTGCGTATACGCGCTCCATTTGGCCAGAGAACTTAAGAAATTTTTTATCTTTCATTAATTCAATAATATCAAAAAAAAAAAAAAACCTTAGGAAATAAACTTTTTTCTTTTTTTAACATTTTGAGAGTACTCATGCCAAAAGAAATTTAATCAATTGGAATGAATAAAAATAAGAAAACTAAGTATAAAATCCAATTTCAAACTGGAATAATTTTAATTATTGTACTAACATTTAACTTTAAGAGTTCATTTAAATATTCATCTCTACTTGTATATCTTTTTGAATCATAATGTAATCATCTAACGACTTTACCTATTTGTTATGTTTTTCTATGAAATTAGTTATTAGAATAGATTTATAATTGTCCAGATTTTTTCTATAAATAATTTTCAAACTGGGGGTGCGAAGAATGGCCAAAGTAAGGAAGGGGGAGGGGGTGAATATAAGATAGAATGGCTCTGCTTTTAAGATAAAGTAAATATCTAGAAAAATTAACACTAATCTAGGAAACTAGCCAGATTAAACATCCTAAAAAAACTCTTCAAAGTCAGAGCAAACCATGTTCAAATTTTTTCATATAAAACATTTTTCTTGGGTCAAGAAGTGTCAGCAAAAATGAAAACCTCAACAAAATTTATTTCTCCTAAAAAATTGCTACTTCAACATGAATGTTTGACATTTTCGATATTTTTTAATGATGAATAATATAAACAAATTCAAATTTCTTAACTTGCATTTATTAAAAAAAAAAAAATTAAAAATAATCCCACAAATCTGAGAGCACCTTCCCTTTAAATAAAAAAAAAGAATTGTTTTCTTAAAATAGCTAACTAACACTGGCCCTAGTATATCTATTCACAAGTAAATATAGCTTTATACATTCATTCATATCTATTAGCATGGCTATTTTATTATGCTGAAATTGATTTCAACAATATATCTATCACCTTGGTAACCTATGGTTAAAAACGATTTATTTATCAGACTTTGAGTATATTTTCAAAATTGACTTGTATTTTAAATTTGAATTTGTCTAGAATGTTTTTTTTTTATCTTCACCAAAAAGATTTATTACACTCGACAGGATAATAATTTATTTATTGTGATGTGTTTTTTTCTCTTTTGGGGATGCTGCTCGTTGATGAATTTGCTGCCAATTTATCCGTCTCTCGCGGAAGGGCGGGGGTGTTTATATCCATCAATGGGTCCATTCACTTTAAATCTGCTTGTTCTATCTATGTTTATCGACTAGTCCCGAATCTCCCACTCCCCATTCTGCTCTATTCTTCTCTCTATCACTCTGTTCTTTACCGCTTGACCTCTTTCTTTTTTTTCTCTCATTTTTTTACTTATCCATTATAATATTTATTCGAACTCTTATAGCTTGCAATCAAAATAACGATAAGAATTATGAAAGAAGTGGATTTTATTTAATCCAGATTTGTAAATAAAATATATTGCACGAAAATTCGACCAAGTTTTTTATATCTCTTATCATTTAGAAAGTTACCCTAACTTATAACGGTAATTCAAAGATAATCATTTTATTTTTTGATACCCAATTTTTTTATTGTGAATTTTGGATGTCAGAGTTTAGTTGTCTCTGTTTATCGGAAGTTATTTGGATCCTGTGTTAGAAACCATTCGAAAGTCTGCACCCCTACTATGATTCCCTCAAATAACTTGTACCATCTTAGATAATTCACTTCTTTAATATTCGATGATTCAATTTCTCTATTCTTTTTTTTATATTTTTATCGATTTTATATCTTATTTATTACTCATATATATTATATCATAAAAATTGTTTTCGCTTTATTATCAAGATATAGTAAAAGCATAAGTAAAATAAAATTTCAATTGAATTTCAAACAGAGATTGAAACAAGCAATAAATAAGAAAATCAAATAGTTTCATTTTTAAGGTCACTGATTAATTATTTCACCTCTAGGATGACACCTGACTGGCATTTCTTCTGCTCTCAGGATTCAATCTTTCCCCTTTAATAAACCGACTGACTGTGCGACGCGCCGACTTGCTTGGTCATAAGATTCCTCTCTCAAAATAGGGATATTAAATAAATCATAATTAAAAAATTTCAAGTTTTAATCCTCCGTGGTCCAGCTGCCTGCATATAGCTTTCAACTGACTTCGATCACCTACAACTTAATTTGTATGATCGGTATAGATGGCATTAATTATGTTTAAGAGGGATGTTAGGCAGGAGCAGCCCGAAATCAAAGCCTCCTAATGCTTAATGAATAATGAGTCTTTTTGGATTAAATTTATTTTCCCATCAGGCGTAGATATTATAATATAGAGAGAGTTAGTTTTAGGCACAATTCATATCTATAAGGTATATTTACACATACTAACAAATACATCTTATAGTTAGATATATTGCCTTTTTGACAATAACTAACTATGGGTACACGATAATGAATCTAGGACTAAGACAATAAATTTGTCCCGAATTATCTCGAGGCTTGGATTTTTGGCTGCTACTGCTTAAATATTCGAAAAAGGGCGGAACTGAACTTTTGTGTTTCCTTTATTTATAAAAAAAAATTAAAAATTCTCTTATTTTGAGCTAAAATTTCTAATAAAATTATGCCTATTCTTTTTTCAAAAAGAATAAATTAATCACTCGCAAAACGTTTAGGGGACTCAATTATTTTGAAACTACTATTTTTAAAAAATTTGAAGTTTTTATTTAAACAAAAAAACTTATAAATTTAAATACAAACATTAATGAGAATGGACCAAAATATAATGAATTCGCATTCCTTAAATGCATTTTCCCAACCAATGGGCATATGAGTACCCCTTTTATTTGAGAATTTAAGGCAGTGGTTTCCAAACTGTGGGGCGCGCCCCCCTAGGGGGGCGCGAGACTGTTGCAAGGGGGGCATGCAGCT
>JAAAKE020149014.1:0-12841 GCA_010014785.2 Anisolabis maritima | reverse complement strand
GGACAACTATTAATTTATTTTCTAGTAGCTATAAATACTTGATTTAGAAAAAAAAAAAAAAAAACATCTATTTTAGAATTTAATTTACAAAGGTATTTCAATCTAAGTTTATATCCATCATCAAGTAAAGTGCACTAATGGATGATGGACAATGCATAAATAGAAATGATAAATTTAGAAGATGAGAAATATATAAATTCAATTTGAAGGCACACTCTTAGATTTTATGATAAAATATAATTTTATAAGAAGATAGCTATATTTAATTTCTTAAAAAAAAGAAAAAAAAACAACTGCACATAAAAATCTGGTGTGAAGGCCGCACTTCACACAACTTTCTCTTACCCGAGGTAAGTAAAATTGTGTGATGTGCTCTCACACCAGATTTTTTGTGCCAGACCGGTTCACAATTTTATTTAGTTTTTAATTTTAGAGATTTTTCGTTTGTGTGTAGTAATTAATTATTTGAAAAAATTAAATTATTAAATTCAATAAATTGTCAATTAAATTTCGTTTATTATTAAACATTGTCCCTTGATACAGAGCTAGAGGTCTGGCTTCACGTAGCAAAGGTCAATGGTTCGCTTCCCGTCCTGACAAAAATGTATTTAAATTATATTGGCTACCAAATAAATAAATACGGAGTCTAAATGGCCTCAGATGCCGAAAAAGACTTAAAAAAAACATTGGAATTATCTCCCCCTTTCCCCGTAGCCGAGAGGTTAAAGATATTGACATTGTAGTGATTTGGTGTAAGTAAATTTGCCTGGATAACAAGTATCATATATATAATCTAATTGTGATTGTTCAAAGACTAGATGGCCTCAGATGCCGAAGAGACTCAAAAGAAAAAACAGGAATTAAAAATATTTATATTTTGTTAACATGGCAACGGGTCTTCCTATCTTTTCCGGGGGCTACTTAAAATTCAAAATTGTGGGCTCCACACTATTTTGAGGATGAAAATGATTAATACATCTTAAATGTGCATATGTACAGCTAATTTAATCAATATTTTTAGATTAGTTTAAGAAAAAATCGAAAGAAATAAAAAATAGTACACCAGTAAAGTTGAGCCCAATCAATTTTGGAACGGATAAGGGTTAGTTAGTATATTTCAAATATCATCGAATAAATAAATGATATACGAATTTCAATCAAAATCGTTAGATTGAATTTTGAGAAAATCGAAATAAACTAAAAAAGTACATCAGTAAAGTACTAGTACTCTTGGTCGATTTTATTGAAAAGTTTAGAGGTGCATGCGACGAAAGTACTTAGCTTAAATATGAAATTTTGTTTTTGACAAATCTCGTTCTCAGGCACACACACACACACACACACAGATGATTTTGCAAGACCCATTTTTTTAGATTCAGGGGACCTCAAAACCTGTATTTCCGTTGAAATCTCGACATCAATTTTTTTTGCGATCGCAATACTTTCTCACTATATATTTTATATATAGGTAAGAAAAAATAAAAAATTACAGCCTATATTATTAAAACATTTATTAAAATTTTTCCTATATGATCTCCAAAATCTTAGATCGTCAACAATTGAATAGAATGATTGCCTCATATTTCTGCCAAGTTATTATAAAAAACACTAGACTCAAAGGGGCTGAAAAAATAAGCAAAACAAAATATGATATGCAAACTCAAATAGAGAAACCTCAAATTACTTTATAGAAAAAATTTTGAAGCAACTTCTAGAACAATTAGCTTTCGGTAATCGAATCCGGGTACTTCATGAATGTCGATACTATAGTTCAAAAGGTGAGAGTAACAGGGCATAAATCTCCAGAAACAGAATTCCATTCCCCAGCGTGGGCAGACGCAGGTATTTCTCTTCTACTTCTATCTAAATTTATGTACTAATTATTTATGTCAAAATATCTAATTTATACTCAGATATCTCTCGTATAATAATAAATATAATGATTATTTCATCACATTTAGTATGGATGAAATATTTATTACTTCTCTCCAGGGGGTCTACGAATAGATAAAAATTTAAAGATGCGCTAAAAAGTCATCTAATTAATAAGAATAAAAAATATTTAAATATTTCAATGTCACAATGGAGTAAAATTCCGATAAGAGAAGTCCCTGATCCAAAAAATAAAAATATAAATTTTTATCCTCTATCCAAAATATAGGCTAAACTACATATTCTAGAGTGATCAAATTTTAAACATAAATTAGATTAACATGAATGTGAGCAAGGTTTTGATTAAAATCGATACCTATATCTTTATTGATGTATTTTTTTTAGTTCCTTGGCTTTCCTAAATTTCGTTACAACCTTTTTTTTTTTTTTTATTTTGTTTAGCAATTCAGCATTGAATTAAATCAATAATTAAGACATATAAAAGTTTATTTTTGTTTTAGTATATAGAGCCGCTGAAGATTATATCTTTCAGCTTTTTGGGGTTTATTTTTAAATGTATTTTCGGGATTTATAATTTAGAAACGTTATCAAAGTTATCCTAAATTAAATTTTATATACATAAATATAGTATTTTCACAGGTTGGTCCACGTTAATTGTTGACATTTCGTCTGTCTTTTTGGAGCCATTTTCAAGAGTGGTGGATTAGTAAGTTATGGTTTGTGATTTATTTTCATCATTTATTCATTATTGGTTCTCAAATTTGGGTGTCTCAGAGGTTTGGGTTGTCTCTCGATCTAGGGAGGAATTGGTTGGGTTTGGTAGTGTTGGTATTCTGTTTGACTTCGAGCTAGAATAGATATATTAATAAATATAATTGATTAAAATAGAGTCCGTCTAAGGAGCCTCTTCTTGGAACTAGATAAATTATATATACTAGTATATGCATTTAGTTATTAATAATCATAAATAATGAAAATGGGTTTGAAAGTTGTAAATACAGAAATATTTAAAAATAAGACAGTTTCAGATTAAAAAATAATTTCTAAATAATTTTACTCTTTGAAGATTTAATAATATAATCATTTACCATATCACTTAAAATAATTCCTAGTTATAATATTAAATCCTTCCTTAAATAAATTTTAAAAAAATCGATAAGTGAAAATTTGATATCATCAAAATTTCGTAATCGTAGTGATATATGCCCTTAAGCATAAGTCGAGTCTAAGACCCGATGGTCAAAGGATGAATGGGCCAACCAACCAACCGGATGAATATATAACGAGACATGATCATATATATAAAACCGAATGGACTTTGAAGATGAGGGAAATCCGAATCACCTATAACTATGAGTTATTGAAATTGAAATCCTAAGGAAGTATGCATTTTGAACAATATACATATAAAGGATCGTTGACTGTTATTAAAGTAATTGACTGCCTCTGATAATATGGAAATGTGAATGTGAGTAACGACAGGGTTTTTTTTAGATTTAAGAGAAGAAAGAAAAGGATCATGACCCAGATGTTCGTGCTATATTTTAATGGGAATCTAAATAAATAAAAAACGTAACCAGCGAGTATTTATTTACTTTATAGACAATAATATCAAATGCAAATAAAATAAGTTTTGCTTCTCAGAATTATACAAATTATACGTTTATATTCAGTATTTATTTATTAATAATAAGTAATGAAAATGGGAATGGAATAATTTGAAACATGAATATGAATACCGATATATTGAAAAATAAACTGAGGTGGCAAATAACCGATCGACAATAGGGATTACATGAATGTCACACCCATACATCACAGTTTCAGGTTAATAATATTTCTTAAATAATTTTATATAACCCTGCAGATATCATTATACAATCAGTTACATTTCATAGAAATCTTTAACTTAACATTATTAACCGGTGTGACATTTGGCGTATTTCTTGTGGAATCAATCAATAATAAAAATGGTATTTTTTTTTATAAATCTTTCGACATTGGAGGCCATTTAGACTCCGTCCATTTTTATTTAAATTAGTTGGTAGCCAATATAATTAAAATAAATTTTGTCGCTCAGGACGCGGACGACTGACATTTGGTACATGAAATTAGAACACCTCTCTGCATCAAGGGTCAGGGGCAAAAATATTATTTTTTTGTTTTATTAATTTTTTTATAAACTGACTCCTTTAATATATTTAAGTTTTAGCTATGATAAATTGTTTATATATTGTAAATTATATTTTTATTTATTTATTTATTCTCCCTCCAATCTTATTTAGCCATAGGATATAAAAATAATACATTTTTTTTTTTACAAAATAGTTTTTATAAAATAAAAATATAATATAATATTACAAAATTTTATTGCACAATAAACAATAAAAAATAAATATATATAGTAATCTTTATATTTAAATAGAAAATATTATTAAAAATAATTAAAAACAATATATAAATTTTAATGAATTTAATTTTGGTAAATTGGATATGGACCATTCTAAGAGACCCAAGGCTATTTGGAAACCCGACTACTTTTCCTTGTCCTTTATAAGAGTGCAAATAAATAATTACTCAATCAAATGGTATTCTGTATGTGATGTATATCATCATTTTTAAAAGAACTATTTCAGTAATAGTACTCCGTTCTCAGCCCGTAGCGGCTTTGATTTTGGTTCATAACCTTTTTCTCTCGAATCGATAAAATGTAAAATAAATCACTTAAAGAATTTGTCACAAGTTCAGATTACAACCAATCGGAAACAAGGCAGCTATTATGTATGTTTTTGTTCATATAACACTCTAAATAAACCGAGAAAGAGAGAAAGAGAGGATGATAAGCGGTCTCTCTCTCTCTCTCTCTCTCTGATCAATAAACTTTTAGAAAATTAACCCAAGTTTAGAAAGTGAACTTAATATATACTAACTATAATCAGGATATATTTGGAGAGACAAAGTTTTGAAACGATAATAATAGTATAAAACTATTTTCAAAACTTCCTTACAAAAACGGGATAAACAAAGCAATCAATCTTCTCTTCGAGTGAGGAAGCGATCCGACCGATCTGATGATCTGCAAATCCTTTAATAGAGTTTGAAAAGAAATAAATGGGCTCTTGAAAGCTCTCAGAAATGGGAAACGATTTATTGAAGTCTACGTAGCAAGAATAGTGATTTACATAAGGCTTTGACAAGAGGACTAACTTTAGACTGTCATACTACAGGCTAGGATTAATTACAAGTTTTCCAAAAAAAAAAATTCTAACAAACCTGTAAAATTAAAAATTCCATAAATTCTTACAAAATTCTTCAATTCAAGTTTCAAGATCAAGTAAGCTTGGAATTTTATCAAAGCCCTTTGATCAAAACTTTGGTTAAAGATTAACAATTGTAAATAAGTAATTAAATTTTAAAAAAATAAGGAGGAGCCTAAATGGCGAAAAGACTTAAAAAAAAAAAAAAAACTAAATAATTATGGACGGTTAATAGTTACGATCAAACATTTATATACAATTCAGTGTTAATGACAAACTGGTCTCCTCTGTCGAACGACAAAATAGATATCAAATATGGGAGATGAATACTAATTTTTTGTAGGTTGCAATTCGGAATCTCTTTTAAAGATGATTTCATTATTTCAATGATTCAAAATTCATCATTGCTTTTTTTTTATTAAAGAGAGAGAGATATATATAGAATCGTTTACAACCAGCATAATTACGATATATTTATATTCCACCATTTTTTTTTTTTTTTTTAATATTTGCATTTTAATTTTGTTATAAACAATATTTTGCTGGCTGAATTTAACATTAATTGGGTATTATATCTAATTTCATATTTGTTTTTTCTCTTTATTATTTAAATATGAAAGGAAGAGGGTGATATTTTATTTCATTAATACTTTTTAATTAATATATGGATTAAATATTAATTATATTTAAATTGATATCATTCAATAAAATATCTAATGAAAAAAATTGGAGTTGATAAATCTCTATAGGATTTTTTCTTGGGCGTGGGGGGAGGGCTACTCTTCTCGTAAATACACACGCAAAAAATAAGAAATTATTTGCTTTTACGAGAAAAAAATGTGTTGCTATTGATGGTTTTAGGGCATAGTAAATATATTAAATAAGTATATAAAGAAAAATAAAGAAAAAGTCAAATAGTTTAAATAAAATTTCAAAGAGTTACGTATGTTGATTTCTTTTTTTTTAATTATTTAGCAATATAGACTCCGTCCTTATTTATTTATATTAAATGGTAAACAATATAATAGAAATAAATTTTTGTCGCACGTATGTTTAATCTTATGCTTAATTTTAGTTTCTTTTTTAGAATAAATCCCTTTCTCAACGGATTGAAATGAAGACGACTCTATAATTTTATGTTAAATATTTTTCATTCAAATAATAATATTTAATATACTAGTATGCCCTGAAGTGGACTGGACAAGTCAGAGTTTGTTTAACATTGTTAAAGAGCATATTTTAAAATTATAAAAAAATTAAATTATTATCACTGTTTCAAAAGATTTGATGAGAATATCGAGGAAGAGCTATAAGCTATTGTAGCCCAATTCGGGTTCGAGTCCTGATTATCGCTAAAATTATTTAATAGTCTCCTCTTACAGTAGGAAATATCACAAGTAAATGGCACAAAGGGCTAATTTGTGAAGGTCTTATGTGCTGGACGAGAAACCCGTCCTTAAAGTTAAATCCAATCCATCGAGGTTCTTAATAAATATTCAAGGTCCTTTTACACAATCCCCCTGTAGCAATTCATTCCAAAATTCCAAAGATTCTTAGACCCCTCTAAGAACAATAAATTTGTAAAGTTTCATGTATTCGATGAGAGTTCCAGAGATATAAACCAATATAAAAATTATTACACATATACATCTATGTACATTAATGTTATTTGCATTGTTGAATTATCTTGACTTGAAACGTAAAGATATTTTTTTAAATTGGAAGTGGGGGTCAAATTTCCTATCATCTTTTTTTCTCTTACTCTTAGGCTATATACATATATTGCGGGAAATTAAAATATCAAATATTTGTGGAAAAGATCTATTATTATTATTATTATTATTATTATTATTATTATTATACTATTATATTTTATTATTTTTTTTACGGTACCTATTTAGAATCCTTTTTATTTGATAAATTCTAATTTCAGTCCTGCAATTTTCTATTTCTCTAAATGGAAAATTTTTTTAGTGGTTGTCAAATTTAATAAATGGTCGTAAAAGGGACGGAGAAGAATGAATAAAAAGAATTCAAAAAACAGGTGGCAGACATTTCTTTTCAAATTTATTATCCCATCTCAAAAGTCCTTTGTGAATTATAAATTGATTTCTTGAAATTTTTTTCTCGGGTCATCTGCATTAAAAATATTGTCTGCATTTTGGCTAGTACTCAATTTATAATTCAGTTAAAGAATATAACTAATTTAACGAATGTCTTCACATGTTTTGACTTTTTAATATATCATTTTACTAATAAATCCTATTAGATTTCAATATTATTAAATAAATGACTATCAGTTTGTACATAATTAAATCGAAAAATTTAAAAAGATCATTAAAAAACCATATTTTTAAACAACTTTAGCACTTTATTTTTATTTTTATATTTAACTGAAATATAGTTGAATTAAAAACCTAGCGACCAAACAAAATTTTAACAAAAAATAATTTCAAAGATGATTATGAATATAGTTGAATGCAAGTGGCTAGAAATAAA
The DNA here is from genome assembly GCA_010014785.2 of Anisolabis maritima. NCBI lineage: Eukaryota > Metazoa > Arthropoda > Insecta > Dermaptera > Anisolabididae > Anisolabis > Anisolabis maritima. The sequence goes on along the minus strand of JAAAKE020149014.1, from coordinate 5,192 downwards.
AAAAATTGAAAAAATAAATTAATAAAAGGATAAGAAATTCGAGAAACAAATATAAGGATGGATACCGGAAGTCGCGAATTTTTAACAAATAAAGAGAAGTGTCGAATAAGCGCAAAGACCAGAATCCGTTGTTGGTGGGAAAAATAAATAATTATATATATATACTCATGTTCCAAAGAACAGTGAGTGACCCCTGAGCGACAAATATTTATTTATATTATATATTGACTATTAATTAATATAAATATAGGAATTAATATATATATAGGAAGAAAGAATCACGTAAATAAATAGGAACGGAGTCTAAATGGGCTCAGATTCTGAAAACAAACTTAAAATATATATTATATATTAAGTTTGTTTTCAGAATCTGATATATACCGTATATAAAATATATAAATTCTGAAAATAAAGAAAAATACTTTATCTTTGAACTTAATCTCCCTAACCAGAAAAGATTTACTGTAATCCTCATCTGAGTCCTAAAATAAGAATATATATATATATATATATGAAGAAAGAATCAGATAAAAGCCAACAAAATTATTTTCAATCGTTTCTTTTTTTTAATGTAGCGTTTCTGTATTTTTGTAATAGGGGCTGAGGCATAGACCCGTTTCAATTTTATTGTTTTTTTTTTTTTTTTTTTAAGGGAGAAATAGACCTTATTTTTTGAACTGAACTTTTGAAGACTGGAGTAATTTTTAAAAATCCAACTATTTCATACTATAATAATTAATAAGTATATTAATTAAAATACTTGCTGCCTCAAGCAATAATATATAGAGTAATTTTTTGATTTTCAATCTAAGTATAAACAAAGGGCTGGTTATAAACTTTTTGTTTTTATTTAAATTTTCATAATTCAGGTGATCAACTGCTTCCGTTTTCATTGATGTGTGCATTAGAAGGTTGGCTGCTTCTGGCTCTGACGGACGAAGGGAGGGAGGGACTTACACGAACTCGGAGAGTGCATTCACGGAAATAAGCAGACCACCACCAATGAATAGCTAATGTCAGTCACTCAGGACTACATAAGCACAAGCACTGCAAGTAAAAAACATTTGCAATTCTTGGAATTAATTAACCACTTCGCTTGCTGTTGTAAACAATAATGTTTATATTTTTTTAGTCTTTAATTATTTTTATATTCTAATTACAAAAATATTATCAATTGGTACTTTAGTATTTTTATTATTGTAACAGGAGCACCCTTTGATAAAAAAAAAAAAGTAAAAAATATACACAGTTCTGTTTTTGAAGGGAATTTAAAATAATACCAATTAAATAAATATTCATTCTCTTTTTTCGATTTAAGAATAGAAACAAAATAGTAGTAATTAGTAATTTAATAAAGAAATATTTTTCCAAAAATTAAGATCATTAATTAAGATTTACAGGGATTGTAATTAATATTGTGTATCGTTTAAAGTCTATATGACTTCAGATGCCTAAGAAACTTAAAAAAAAAAAGATACTAAGATTCTAAAATAATTTTTTTATTATTGAATTATTTTTGATAATTTTTTAGGTAGGAATCTTCAATTTTTCCAGAGAAAAAATAAATTTTTTTACACTTTTTGAATGAATTTTTTCAGTCTTTTTTGTTATCTGAGGCTATTTAGAATCCGTTCTTATTTATTTAAATTAATTGTTAGCCAATATAATTTAAATAAATATTTGTCGCTCAGGACGGGAAGTGAACTAGTGACCTTTGTTACGTGAAGCCCTGCACCAAGGGACAGAGTAGTGAATTTATTATTCATTTTGTTTTTAGTAATTTCAATTAAATTTAAAAACATATGTATAATTCAGGAGTGATCTTTTTGACAGATCAATGAAATTTTAGAGGGCAAATCACTCTTAATTTTTAACTGTAGATTAAAACAAAATGTAATATATTGTTTAGGACCATGGTAATTTAAGAATCATCAATACATTTCTTTCATAACAATTTTTTTAATGAACCTCCTGCTTCAGGGTCTCTTCCCAACCTAAATTATTTTGTCTACCAACTAATTTAAATAAATATAAACGGAGTTAAATGGCGTCAGATGCCGAAACAGGCTTAAAAAGTATTGCACAACACATATCGTAAAAACACTATAAAAAAATACTAAAGCATTATTAATTTTTGATACAAAATTTTTATTGCAACATTTGTTACTGCTAATTTTTAATAGTGAATTGATACCATATTCTTTATTGCAATGCGCAAGATGTTTTCAAAGTTTTCATGATTTAAAAAATGCCATTTGTGAAAAAAATTCAGCTACAATAATTTCTAAAAAAAAAATTTAGCTGAGTCGCTAAATGTGAATAAACATTCGAAATAAACAAACAAATCAACAAGCGTTTTATAAAGGACTACTAAATACATGTATATACTTGTATGTAGTTAGATATATATATTTTGAACATGCGCGCAGACCAGTTTGGTGTATACGAGCGAGGCGCATTTGCCAGCGGGCTGGAGCTGGTTCACCCCTGATATAATTAATAAAATTATTTTAATTTTATTCACTCTTTATGTTAATCCTATTATGTTCTTTTAGCGGTGCAAAAACAAATACTTTTATTTAATATATAATATAATTTATGGGATTTTTAAAAGAATATGAAGTTTTCTATGTAACAAAAAAATTGAATTTCAAAATTCAATCGACGAATCAAAACCAAAGTGGCTAGTCTAAGAATATATTTTAAAGAGAAGAAGCTGACAGGACCAGCTAATTAATTAAAATTAATAGGTTCCACTATAATGATCTCATAAGATCAAAAATAGTGTGTCTATCCCCCAGTCTGACAATGTTAATCTAATAATACATATGCAAATAATTTTGATGAATCATCAACATCATACAATGAAAAAAATCAACAAGTTCATTGTAAAGCGATGAGTCAAATTCATTCATAGTCAAAGCATGCCAAACGGATCTCAGAATAGTCTTCGTAAGAAGAAAAGATTAAAATATTTTTTGAAAACATAATATATGGATGAATTATAAAAAAAATTGTATATTTGCATAATTTTGAGGTATTTTACTAAGGAGAGATCGGGAGTCTATCGTTTGGTAGAATTTATAGTATTTGATATTCCTTGTAGAGAAGGAAAGGATACAATTCAGGTATTTTTGAGAAAAATCAAAATTAATTAATTAATTAATTTTTGTTGGATAATCTCTGTACCTCTTATGTAATGGAATATAATACAAATGAGCCATGGCTTAGTGCGGTGATCTCAAACTCAAATTCCACGGACCGAATGCGGTAATCAATATTGATAATTGTGGATAAGTTTAACCCAGAGCCACGCGAGTGGGCTTTATATAGAGTGTTTTTATAACCTATATAAAATTTTTTTGGTAAATCAACAATGGGAAAGTAAATACCTAAATAAATAATAAAAGTCCACCCTCCCAACTGGCTGAGAGGATTTTTTTTTTTTTTGCATTTTTAGTCAATTTCGGCTAGTGAGGCCATTTTGACATTACATATACTCTATACTGAGGAAAAATGTCGTATCGATGGCTACTGGCTGACGTTCTACACTCTTGTCCCTCGGGGCCACCTATCCCGAGGTTCAGCAGTGCTTGGCCTTGCTTAACTAGAACGATCTCTGTGGCTGTTCCTCTTCTCTCCGGCCAGGCCCGCCGGCTATCACTGACTGGGTTGTTGCTCTTCCCCTAAACTGGAGCATTATTCTTTTTAAATACTATATTCAAGCCCTAATTCCGATATATTAATATTGTATTATCTAGTTTTAGTATTAAATTTCAAATCTATTAATAATACTCGAGACCTCCTCATGATATCAGATTTTTGCTTGCTAAATTTTCTTTTTCCTGCTAAACAAATTTCCTCTTTTATCATTGTTTTCTTTTGTCTTTTTTAGCATATGAAGCCATTTAGACTCCGTCCATATTTATTTAAATTAATTGGTAGTCAATATATATAATATTTTATCGCCCAGGGCGGGACCCCTTATATCATGTTATAAATGTCATCTAACAGAGGAGGGAAAGTAATTATTATATATACGTATATTATTATATAATTGAAATTCATAAAATTTCTTTTGCACTAAAACAACGGACTTCGATGAGGTCATATTTAAATATTCATTTTTTGTATAAAAAAAAATTTCAATTTGCGAATATCTCTTAGCTTTAAACATCCAATATTAATTTATTCTCTTCTATATATTTTTTTCTCTTAAATAATATTTCAAACTGAATATATAAATTAAAAATTGCAGAGATTAAATCCCTCTGTTTAAAGTTTTAAAATCTCTCTCTATATTGTATCTTTTTTTTTTTTTTTTTTTTTTTTTGATATGTCAAATAATTGGCCAAAATCGGGTGCCAATAAAATTTAATCTTGAAAAAAAAAAAATTTTCAACATTCAAGTGTGAATTAAAAAATATATTTATAAATAACAACACAGAAAAAAACGAAAAACAACAAAGACAAACCGTTTGCCTCTGCCAGTCTCTCTTTTGTTTTTGTTTGAAATGATGATGTGGGAAATCAATTATACAAACGTTATGGGAAATTCAAAGTTAAATTAAAACAAAAAAAATAAATGGAATTTTTTCCACTATTACAAAAAAATAAAAAACAACAAATCCTTATTTTATCGAATCGAAAGATCTCTCCACAACTTTTTTTTAATTTAATTTTTCGCTTTATGATATGAAATATCAAGGCAAAGGAAAGTTGAGTGAAAGACAAAAATTATAACTCACTTTTTGTAATGTCTTCTTTTATCAGAATCTTTTTTAAGTCTTTTTCGGCATTTGAGGCCATTTAAACTCCATTCTTATTGATTTAAATTTATTGATAGCCAATATAATTTAAATTTTTTTGTCGTTTAGAACGGAAAGCGAACCACTGACCTTTAGGACGTGAAACAAGTTCCAAGAATTCCAAAAATTGAATATAATTAGATAATTTAAACTTATATTATAAATAAAAAACATTTTTTCCATTAATCGTGGTTTATTTTAAAAATTAAAAAAATGATATTAATATACAATAATACAACGTTTAGGCCACTATTTCTCCAGCCATCATCAATGTATGCATCTATCTGATGATGACTGGAGAAATAGGCCCTTTTATAAGACCCGCCCCCTTCTGTATTATATATAAAATACATCTCTAAAAAGGGAGAGTCAGAAAGGCATAAA